>JBBPQV010001432.1:0-10290 GCA_038092675.1 Boletus rufocinnamomeus
TCTTGCAGGCCCATTTAGTCATGGCGTCAAACGACAATCAACTGCTTGGTGTCGTGAACAAAGGAAGAGTCAGTGTCGAGCAATCAAACATCTCGTTCGAGTGTCCGGAGGGTGCCGCACTGAGTCGTTAAAGTGCGCCGGGCGAGAGGGATAGGCTAGCAAACTTAGCAAATCGAGCGGAGACGAAAATGACGCGGACGCGGTCGACCAGCAAGCACCACAAACCAACTCGTCGCAGACAATTCGGAGCTTGCTATGGACCCCTTTGAAGTACGCATGCAGTTCCTAGGTCTCCTCCGAAAACTCAACGCGTGAGTGCTTTCTTTTCACCCAATGTTCTGCACCGCACACATAATGAACACTCATCGTCCTCACTGTCTCTTTTTATGTCAATGCCACTCGTAACTGCCCTCCGACGTTTCGTCGATGGACCCTGCAGGACGCAACAGTCGATCCAAAAAGTGGTCGGATATGCACTCAAGTATTTTTCGAGATGTGGGGAGGACCTATGGGAGTGCGTCATCGAGGAATGCCAAAAGGTACGTTGTTTCTTCTTCTCTATGTGATATGTGATGCGCTTGGGATGGGTTTTGGTCTCACCGCTTGTCTTCCCTTCCAATCTGTATCCAGTGGGTCGTTTCGTTGACTGGATCCTTTCTTTACATTTCTGCCAGGGT
Source organism: Boletus rufocinnamomeus (assembly GCA_038092675.1). Taxonomy (NCBI): domain Eukaryota; kingdom Fungi; phylum Basidiomycota; class Agaricomycetes; order Boletales; family Boletaceae; genus Boletus; species Boletus rufocinnamomeus. Next base: position 678 of record JBBPQV010001432.1, read on the forward strand.
TCCATTAACCACCGGATCAACATTCTCTATTTTCTTGACTCGCTCTGCGAGTCTTCACTGCTTGCCAAAGCACACCAACCACCGCCCGCCAAGTCATCTTCGTACGTCCTCCAGTTCGCATCATGTGTTATCCATCCTGGCTTGCTCAGGCCGCTAACACATTGTACCAGACACGCCAAGCAAGCCAATACATCTTTTTATGTTGACCACGTCTCTCGGGACCTCCACCAGATCGTCGAATGTGTCGTCCCAGTCGGACGACAGGGACTTCCCAATCTGACGAGCACGAAACAGGTTCGATCTACCATTCTCTTTTAAGACCCTTTCACACTGACTTGCTAACGTCCACGCCCAGATCCTCGAGAACTGGCGCACGAAACGGATCATCGAACCTCAACGGGTCGATGAAGTGATGCAGGTACTCTCTTCTCGGCAAAGCCAAGCTACCGAGACGTCAGGAGCCTCTGTGTCTGCCTCTACCTCACACCCCCCTTCCTCGCGTAGCCATGGCTCCGGAAACGATGCTCACCTCTCGCGTGGAGAGATCTTTAAGCGGATCGAGGAGGATCGCGAACGACATAAGCGACTTCGGGAACGACGATGGGTTCAAGCGCAACCTCAAATCTTGTCCCAGGGTCATTCCTCGTATCATTCCTATTCCCATACCTCCCCCTCCCCTGCGGCAGGCTCGGGACTGGGTTCGGGTTCAGGGTCCGCAGGCTACACCGCCTATGCACTCGCCGCCTTTCTGCCGCTGAGCGAAGGGGAAAACTCCGAGCTAGCGTTGGATATCGAGTTTGAGAACGAGTGGGAGGCGACGAGCGATTGGAATGAAGATGATGTGGAGGCGGTTGTGGAGGAAAGGGAATTGTGTTATCCACATTTGAGGCGACGAGGGGAAGGGGAGGGTCAAGGATCAGATCAAGCGCAGGGAGTTGGAACAGAGGAGAGTGTGGAGGAGTTGGCAGAGGGGGAGGGTGGGGAAGAGCCGATGGATCTGTCATAGGTGGTTGGTGATGTACCTCTGGAAGTATGGGTCTACGAGGGCAGACAGGTGCGTTCGTTTTGATGGTCGGCAAGGATTTAGAAGAACGCATGCCAGCGAGTTAGATCTCACTTTGGAAATGGATCGACATGATGATCCCGGCGTGATCACTTGTCAAAACTAGTGTCGACAATGGGATCAATGACGAAGAGGTTGCTTACGCAATGTCAGCAGCGGCACTAGCCTCGACCCTCATCCAGCCTAGAATCAACCTTCAAGTTGTAGTTCGTCTACTGGGAACAATGATTCACAGTATGTACTCGTCTCGCTTGACCTCATCAGTACAGTCCGTCGTGCTGAGCATCAGATTCATCCGTACAGACAATGTCGATGTTCCTTGGTCGTATACTATTTTTCCGGTTGCGGAAAGCATCATGGTAGCTCGTCCATGCTGGTTGACATCGGAGAGTTCTGGAGCCCCTTCGGCCCATATCTCGTTTCAATGATCCGACATTACTGTAGACTCCGAGGATGTAGTCAACGGACGACTACCTCCATGGAGTGGGTCTGACGAACGCTCGCCTTTTCTCCCCTCTATTCCAGAAACGCGTCCTACCCGGGAGACCTTGCCTGGCGCAAGTACAGATGAGAATACAGCGAGGAACGGTGCATCCAGTGGCTCACCCGGAGACGAGGACGTCAATGATCATCAGTCTCCCGTCGAGGAATCCCACGAAGGCACGATGTGGTTGCTATTGGAGATCATCCTGTTCTCGTCGTCTTCACGTCCAGACGCGTCGCATGACGAGACGAACCGTCACTCCAGGTTTCCGCGTTCCCGTAATCATGCTTCACGAGCGCGTGTACCCCGAGCCGCCTCGGTTGCTTCACTCGAGCTCGAGGTGTGGTTTTTGGGGCGCGCTTTCCAGATGGATCAGGCGACCCTTGATTTCATGGCCTGATCGCAAAGGCATAGTATCGGGTCTGGAGTGGTGTCGGACGACGTTGTTGATGTGGGACGTGTGGTTTTCTAGCGATGAGCGGATTGTCCATATCACCGAACCATGGCATCGACCTACTTGACGTTTGCTGTGTACTATCCCCAACTATTGGAGACGGTGGGATTCGACCCCCGAAATCGCTCGAAGATAATCTATGGGACGTGGTCATTTTTGTGTTGGGCGGATGTCCGGGTGCGGTTGTATGTCGTTGTCCCTTTTTCATTCCGAGAGCATGTTTGACTAACGCATGGAGATAGCTCGGGGCGTACATGGTCGAGAGCGCGCTCGGGCGATGACGTTCGTGGGCCGGGACGGCCCTCCTTACGGAGTCTCTTTCAATTGGTTCGTGTCGCTTCGGTGGGGATCAGATTGAGTGTTGCGGTGCCTTCCCTCCCCACTACACGAGAAAAGTGTTCTAATCGGGAACGCTTGTTCGACACAAGCACGGACGACAACAAGGCGAGGAACGGTGTATCCAGCGACTCACCGAGAGACGAGGGCGTCAAAGATTATCAGTCTACCGACGATTCTCCCAACCCACTTGATTTCATTCGTTCGTGATACCACACGTCCCACACCAATAAACCGGTGATACTTCATCTCGTCATGCAGCGCATCTGGACGCGCAGACAGCGGAGGTGTTCCTTGACGGGTTTTCTATGGCACTCAGTGCGTCACACACGCTGATGGGGTTGTCCATATCACCGAACCACAGGATTAGTCCCACACGATATTTAACGTGTCTTATCATTGGAGACGAGGTCGAGGGGGGATTCGACCCCGAAATCGCTCGAAGATAATGTATAGACATGGTCATTTTACGCTTGGTGGATGCTCGGGTGCGCTTGTACGTCGTCGTCCCTTTTTCAACCCAAGAGCACGTTTGACCGACTCGTGGACATAGTTCCGGGCGTACATGGTCGAAAGCTCGCTCGGCCGACGACGTTCGTTAACCGGGACAACCCTGCTAACAGCATTCTTTTACATGGCCTTTGTGCTCCTCAAATGTCTGTTGTTGGTTCACATCGCTTCGGTGGGAATTAGCCTGAGTGCCACGTTGAGTTGCGGCTCGGCACTCTTTGTCGGGTTCAAGGATTCATGGATGGGTAGACAATGTATGTGGTGTTGTATGGGTAAATCGCGTGCGCGACAATGAACTGAACGATATCGTAGGTAGGCGCCCAAGATTTTTGGTACCGAAGCACGCGGAACAGCGTGTGGTATCGCATCGGCGCTGCCATGAACGTGCGTCCTTCCTCATGCATTGGGATCCCGAGCTAATTTCACGCTAACCTTCCTTTTTACAGAGACGGGATGATTGTTCCCCTCTTGGGCGGTGCACTTTTATTTATCGATCGCTCCTTTCCTGTGTACGCCCAGCGTGATGGTATACCTCATCATTGTGCTCTGTGCTGTACCCTCGCATGAGACGGCTACAAGGGGGGTGGGGAAACGGAGAGCGGGCGTTGGTACATCGAACAGGGGAACCGCCACGATAAAACATATCGTGAAGATGGTAATTTAATGCGTGCATTCTTTTGCATGGCCGTCGGACTTGTCCACAATCCACCACGATACATGGACAGGCGAGATGATGGAGGCGGGGCTGTATGATGGAGCACAGCGAATTTCTATTGACGATGGGTTACCAGGGATCGGATTGGTGTCAAGAACCCGATCATGATCATGACTCGGTGCTGCCAGTGCGGCTGCTTGGTCAAGAATCATTAAACATCATGGAAATTCCAATTCGCAACCAGCAACTAACTCCGAGTCTTACACCCTCTACCCTGTCCTCCCTCAGAGCGAGTGGGAGGAACGACCGCCTTCGTTTGACGCCTTGACGCTTTGGTCTACCTACAGTAGCCTACCTCAGAGGTCCGAACTGCCGAGGAACAGTGTTCGAGAGGCGTCTTATCCCGCAAAATCCCATGAACCGAGGTGATAGAGTGCATCGAGGTGAGCGCCCACATCACTGCGTTGCTTGCCCACGGGATCATCGTATTATCAGGCCCCGTACACCATTCGACGAGGAACCTTGTACCGAATGAAGTCTCGATGTCACGCCACGGAGATTCTTCGACGGAAGGTGAGGAGCTTCTTGGTCTGGAGGGGAAGGTTGTAAGCACTCATCGCGATGTTTGGGCCGACAGCGCTTCTCGATCGCAGTACGCAAAGCGTCCAAGAGAAACGTTATGTGTGCTCCGTAAAATCAAAGACGATCATTATCGTCCTTCATGTGATGTTTGTTCTCATCCATCTCGTTCTCGCATCTATGCTCGTGGGCCATCCAGAGCACAAGGTCATCATCTCCATCGATAATAACGTCATGCCCTTGGTATTGAGTATTTCTGTTCAAGCATTTTATATCGTAAGTTCGGGTAAAGCGAGATAGATGCTCCCACGAAAACTCACGATGAATTCTCAAGGTCTATACTGCTCTCTTGGTCTTTTTCACGCAAGGTCTAGCCACGTCGGGCGCGTTGAATAAATGGCAGAAGCTTACGGCCGCTCACGATATATGCAATGCATGGAACGGGGTTGGCGCCGCACTCGTGAGCGCGTGGCAGCAAGCACAAGTTGCGACATCGACTTCGATGATTCTTGCTATCCTGATTTATCTCATCTCTATCTCTGCCCTGCGTACTATATCCTCCGCAGTCATCCAGTTCCAAACATTCGAGCAGACAGTGAATGGCACTGTCTCTTCAACGTCTACATGGTTACCCGAGTCGGATCTCGATGCAATCGTCCCTATAGATTGGTCTAGTGTTACTTCCCTCACATCATTGTCAACCTCACTTGCAGGACAGCCATTGGCTGGACTGTGGAATAACACTCTCTATGACATACCCTCCCTGGCATCTCCATATACAGTGGTGCAAGTGAACGGGACATCAATCAGTGCCAAGTGTAGCCTGATCTCCAGTCTTACAGTTCCCACATGGCAGGAGAGTCCTGGAATCCTCAATACCTCGGTTGCTGGCATTGGTGAACTAGCCTTTAATCTTGCACAATGGATCCCAAGTAAGTGTGATAAACTACACTTCAGAATGAATGATGCTAGGCAATCTATAGTGATGGAGAATGAGGTTATCTATATTCCATCAACATATGTTTTGACATCCAATCTGAGTGTATGTGATGTATAGTGTTGATTCAGTGTCCTGATAGCATATATTTAACATATTTGTTTAGGCAAGTTTGGGTCTTAAAAATTATTTTTTCTATGCTATCAGTATTCCATTGGACCATGGTAACTTGAGCACTCATGTTGATCCTGTCAATGTGACTTACAATACCAATGGTGAGTAAATCTCTGACATCTACATGTCTAATACACCATGTGCTTATTGGACCCCTTTGGTCTGTAGATGGACTATCTGTTTCAACATCAGTCTATCTTACAACCTGTGTTGTAAATGCAACAACTGAGTCATATTCTTTGAATGCAACAAGTGGCATCTTGACTCCAGTGCTTGAACACACAAGGGCCCCATCAAACACATCTTGGACAATCTGGTCACCTGCAAGTGAAGACATCACAGAACTTACATCTTATGTATGTACAACCAGAATATATCTAACATCACTGAGTGCATAAGTGCATTATCTAGTTCAGTTATGGACTAGGAACCCCTAGTACATTTTGCCAATCAATACAATCTACTACATCACCATTGTGCCAGGATATCTCAGGCATTGATAGGTATGATTCCAGTCAAAATTATATGATAGTATTTGAAGTTGCAATTTATTAGATATATCATGTCTCTGTTGGATGTCAAAATACTAAATCAACATCAACTGGAATTTGCTATTTCTCAACTGGTAGCTAATCTTCTATGGTGGGGTATGTATTTTATAAATCCTCAATACAGCTTTTTGTATCCATCCACATAGGAGGTGAGATTGGTGGCTTCACACGTACAAAAGGAGACAACCTTGCCACATGGCAAATCTCTACAAAAAGATTGAATGTAAGTATTCAGCCTCAATAGAATTTTATTGTTAAATCAGATCACTGCTAATAAATGTTGTATAATACTAGATAGACATTGCTGCGGTATGTCCTTTATGTTTATGATGTCAAGAGGTTCACAAGTTGTGGTAGGTTCTTATTGTGCTATCCATATCCCTTCTTTTGCTAGGACTAGCAATCTGGATGTCAAATGGAATCCCAAACCATTTTCAGATACCAGTTGTTGGTCCAGGTATACTGCAGTTGACATGGATTGGAGCACATACCTCTGCATTACAAAAACATCTAAGGATTGTCACAAATCCATCATTACCCAGGCTCAGGACTGAAGGAATTTTTGATGTTTGTATGGCAGAGATGAATGCAAATGTTGCTGAAGAAGATAACCTCAATCTTCAGGATGAGGTTGCATCACATGATCTTGGTGGGCATTTTATGTGATTGTGACTGTTTTATTCACCCATGGGTTACTATATCCTAGACCTGTCTTATCAAGGAAATATACTTCATCAGTTGTGTTATATCCTCCATGGTATCCTGGCCACCCTTCATTTTGCTCTGCTGCTATTGCTTGTCCATCACCCAGAACACCAGGTTGTTATCCTATCACAAGCAAGTCTTAATCTTGCTCTGCAAGTATTCTATGAAGTAAGAAGTCCAACTGATTGCAGGAAAAATGATATCAATGCCTAACATTGTTGGACTCAGATATATACCACCATCTTGCTTGTTATCACACAGAAGCTTGCACTCTCTCAGCTTATTGCACAAAAAAGAAAGCTTACTGCTGTGCATGACATATCTGGGGCATGGTCTGGAATTGGTGCTGCCCTCAATGCAATATGGCAACAGAGGGCTGTATCATCAACAAGGATAGTGTTCATTGTGATGATCTATCTTGGCTGTCTTTCAGTCCTACATGCAACTGCTCCTGGTATCATGCAGTTTCAGTCATTCAACATCTCAAGAACCAGCATTGTTCCTTCAACTTTGGCCTGGCCAGACTCCACTTCTATCCTCACAACAGTCAACTGGAATGAAGTTGTTCCTGTTGTACCTGCAACCAACTTTATATCAGGTTCTGTTAATGGCCTGTCCAAGAGCACAGTCTATGACACGATACAGCCAAGCCCACTCTATGATAATGCAATTGTCAATGCAACAGTATTGCAGTCAAGCTGCAGCTTGTTATCAAATCTCTCTTATGAGATAACATATTGGCCAACACCAACAAATCCTTCACCTCTGGTCAATTTTTCCATGGATGGCCTTGGTTCTGGAGCATTCAATATAGCAGCAATATACACAAATGGTTTGCAACACATTGTATATGCTGGTAACATGCTATACACTGGCATTACACCAGAATCAGATGTCAGTTGCATCTTGTACATGATGTATTTGGCTGAAACAGTAATATTTTCTGGTTGCTTCAATAGCCATGCCCAGTCTGTGACCAACTTCTTTTTTTCATCATCAATGTCAATAATGTGACACTGGACATGGATAGTGCTATAAGGAGCATGACCCAAGTGTCATTCAACTATTCAAATTCTGCTTTAGGTCTGCTTCATCATTCATGCCACAAGTTCAAACACAGTATATTGAAGTATCTCTAGCAGGCTCATTGTCAGGTCCAAACAATCTTACAATTTCTATTGCAGCATGTTCTATGGGCATGCAGAAAATCAATGCCACTCTGAATATGCAAGATGGCCTGCTAATATCAGATGCAAACCAGAATCTGGCTAACTTGAACTTTACATTGCAAACTTGGTCATTATGGACCCCTGGAACAATTGAGGATCCCACATTCAGCAGTGTGGTGGGTGGAGATTTGCCCATTCATGGTGCACCATTTCATTGACTGGTGTTAGCTTGTTTCTGCATTCAACAGTAGCAATAATGATGTGGCCAGTTTTGACTGTGAAACATATGAATGTGTAGAACCTATCAGTCTTGATGGGTACATTTCCATCTTTCTAGTTTTTTTTCCAACTAGTTGAGCTGAAACACTTTCCAAGGCACTTACAGCAAGCCATACTTCCATTTGTCGATTCTCTCAGCCCAAACAACTTATCACATGTGATTTCTCAACTTGGAGCTGAGATGATCTGGCTTGGTATGTCTCACTGAATTAAATGGACATTTCAAGTTAAATATTGTCACCAGCTGGCCTGGCTGGTGAAAAATTTGGGGGCTTTCAACAGGGGACAGGTGAGAGCCTGGTGTCACAACCAATCACTCAGTGGAAACTTAATGTGAGTGATCACATTAAATTACATTTACTGCATGCTCATGTACAAGTTCAGGTAAACACCATACCTGCAAGTTGCTCGAATATTCATTGCCCATGAAATGGAATCATGACTGGCTGTCTCTTTAGGTGGCATTTGCTTCAGCAGCATCTTTTGTCCTCCTCGGGCTATCATTTCTCTTGGTCGGAAAACCAGTCCGTCGACAACCCGTGGTATGGGGCACGAGCATGCTTGAAATACTGTGGATCGAAGCGCACTCACAAGCCCTCCGTGAACGCATGGCAGAGATTGACGATCGATCAATCGAGAACTTGCGTGTCGCAGGAATGTTCGAGATATGTCTTGCAGATGTTGACAACATTGCAGCTTCACATACCCCCATGCTCGAAAGTCTTCCTCCCAGCGAATCCTATGAGCTGGTCCAGTTCAATTCCGACAGATAAGGTCAGCCAGGAAAGAGCCTATAATTATTTTTGTTAGACTGTCACCACAGCTATTACATACTTCGGCTGTACAGGAGACTGGTTGTTCAGACATCTTCATATATTTTCGACAAGTTGAATCGACTACACCAAGGGTTGTGTTATTGACAGTATAGGATGTTCTACTATCTCCGTCCGAGACCGCTCGATTCTCCGAATGGTGATGAGACACGAATGTTCAGCATGTTGGTCGGGTAATAGAGCACCCGGCAAAAGTTGCATTGATCTTGTCCATCAGAGCCGTGGAAGCTATACAAAGGTCGTCCACGACCAGATATATGAGCATACTAAAAAGAACGCACCTCACTAGATGAGAGGACAGTGCGGCCAGCGAACGCAATATCCTGAAGCAAGAAAGATACGTTAGTTTGCGCTTTCGACCGTGAAATTCTGTGTGCATGTTCCGCTACATTGAATGTAAAGAATAATACCTTCAAGTTGATTTCACCCTGAGATCATAGAAAGCGCACCATGGAGGAAGTGCCCATTAGTCGCACCCCCCTGGATGGCTTGATGAAGAGAAGTGTGTTGACGACGGTGAAGCAGATGGCATTACTTGAACCCGGGAGCTGTAGAGCCACGTGAAGGTGGAGTACGTACTGGCCGTGGCGCAACCGTTTTGCACCAATTCACCTTGTAGAGCAATACCGCTTGCTCGACTGACAATTGCAGTCCGTGACAACAGTATCGGGACACTATCATCATCCATGTATGCGGGAATGTTAATGATGGTGGGTACTGTCGGTTGAGGAACCCGTTGGGCCCTCGTGCGTCGTAGTGCGTTCGTTTAAATTCAACCCGGGGTCGCTCTGTCTTGTTTGGCATTTTCGCGTCGTTCGCCAACTCGTTGTGGAGCCTCTGTATTCCTTTTTTTTCATGGCAGCGCAGTCAGGTGAGTCAAGCAT
>JBBPQV010001433.1:0-10285 GCA_038092675.1 Boletus rufocinnamomeus
GGATTGTCCGTTAAGGGGGAAATGTCGTATCCGCGAGTCGTTGATCGTCGAATACGATCTGGTAATACAATGGGGAAGCCCATGATAAGGGGAAAGGTCGTGATGCCGCCAGGGCACGTGGTCGTGGGAGGGTCGTGAGGGAGTCACAGGTGACAAATGTCACAAAACTGTAACAGTGTTATTATAATATTGTTGTCTATGCAAGTGCTAACTGTCTCCAGGATAAGCCACAGCTGGATGACAGGGATGTCTTATACTGCCAGATCTCCAACTCCATCCTTGCCATTCATATCTGGGATAGTGGCATGCATCAGTATGAACCATACTATCTTGACTTCTTCAATGTTGGTCAGCACAATGCTGCAAACACCTCTAATGGTTATAGGATCTGTTACATTCCCTCTCTCAGTCAGCTTATATATGGACAGCAGCTTGTGTCCTGAAAGGCAGTCATGAAGGTAGAAATATGTAATTCCTAAAGGCAAGAACAACACAACATCTAAGAGGGATTATTATCTGTCCACATGCAGACTCTTACTTTTTTGAGATTCCCTATAGACCCTCTGCAGTTTGCCAACCTCAGGCTGCTATCCTCTATTAGCTCAGCATGTAGTATATTTCACTTGTCTTGTTTTTTGAATATACAATGGTGTAGTGATCAGAAGTTGAGGGACTTTGATCTCTTTGCATAAATTAAGATTGAAGTTACTATGTATATATTGATGCTTTTGCTGTAGGAATCAAACTTTTGAGATGGAGAGTGGTCTGTCTTGATCTATCTATTACTTTTATACTATGTGATATTTCAAATTCAGTCAACAAAGATGCTATATCAAATGTAATAATATAGAGTACTTTTGGATAGTGGATTTTGTCATCAAAAATGCAGTCACATTCATTACAGAAAGGCACATCTTGTAAAGACATGACAATTCACCCATTCAGATGTTGATTTTGCAGTACCATTTAGAACATAGAAATTTACAGAATCATTGTTGATATATACTTGAATTTTCTTGCAAGTTGTATATTGTATCCACCCAGGCTAAAATTTATCCAAATATGATTGAAGCAAGTTCACTTACACTTGCAAATGATTTATCCATAGGAAATTGTAAGGGCTATATATTGTATACTTTAGCCTATACTACATCACATACATCATTGAATATAGTTTTGTTATGCCTTATATTCTAAAATCATTTCACAAGATTAGTTATATATATACTATGTGATTTCAGGTGTCCATTCCAGCATTTAGGATTTTTATTTCAAATAGCATACAGCAATAAGAACAATAAGTTGTATGTACAACTCCAATTGATATGATAATATGTATAGCTTACCTTCAAATCAAAGATGAGTTGCACATATCATTCAGTAGCTCTGACTCTATGAATTCCTTTTTGAATCAACCAGATTTCTCTGCTTGTTATTTCATATGCTTACATAATCACTCAGATGCACCATTATTCCTGGATCTCTGGGTCCATGTTTCAAAAATAAAAATGTGTGGAAAATGGCAAAATTGGACATCCATGGGAATTAGGGGTCACAATCTCTTTGTTGACAGTTGCATGGTTATAGCATGGATGTGTAAACATACTTTCTACTACTGATTTTATACCAACTTAGCCATACTTGTTGTTAGATTTAAATTTATATCACTCTTTTAGTTTTTTATTATTGGTTTTAAATTTTAAACAATTTAAATTTTGTGAAGGGGAGATTAAATTGAATCAATTGATTAATTAATATCTAATTTGAATTATACACAAGTATAATAATAAGAAAGCAATCATTAATGTAAATAATTCTATAGCTTCAGTTAAGAAATCCTAATATTGTATAACTGAGTAATTGTATTGTCTTGCATGTTATGGTGACTTATGTAATCACCCTTGGCATGTTGACAACCACTTATGTAATCTGATTTGGTTATTCTTCATTATAGATATAGATGTTGTATCTCCATTGTTTTTATTATTTATTCTAAAGATAGAATAATATATTTGTCCTCCCACAGTGGGGTGCATAACATCTTAATAAAGTTTCAAGTGGCCACCAATGCTGCATCCTTCAAGCAAAAAGGTGTTGTCCAACAGACCCTCCATCCTCAGCTGGATTTCAGTCATTTTCTGAAATATTTGTCATTTTTGCCAAAGATCTTGTCCAAGGTGATTTTATTTTTTCCTTGGATGACATTTGGAATTTTGATGCCATCTTAGCCACAATATGTCAAATCTATACTGGCCACTGGATATATTTTCTTGCTAAGGTCTGCCAAAGAAGTCTTGAGTGAAAAAACATGTGGTTGTCTAATTTACCAATTTTTCAGCAAGTAACCTTATCCATTGTCTCTCATTTTCTTCCTACACTCTTGGGCACCTCATTACATTGACTATCCAAGCAGCATGCAAGTAAACCTTTCCTTGAGCTTTTACAAATTCAGTGAACATGGCTTGTTGGCTATGTTGAGCTAAATGTGCTTGAGGTTAGAGTGATTCAATAAGGTTTAGCATTTTTTCTTCAGGCAATCACTGAGCAGTGTGAAAATAGTTGAATTTGTAAGGATTAATGGCTGGTGTACTACATCTGCAAAACCACAGAAATGAAATAAATGGTCAGTAAGGTTATGAGAGTTTACCATACATTATATTTTGTAGGTAAACAGCCTCTGGTTGGTTGGAGACTTCTTGGCAGAGATATGCATGTATAGATATCATATCAATTATATTAGTGATTCTGATAATCTACTGAAACATTTATGATATGAACAAAAAATCATTGTCCTCAGAGATTTCTGCTATTCCAAGACCAAGTATTGTGCAGCTATGTGTAACCAGTAGGATACAGAATTCTATGAAGTTATTTTGCAATGCAGGATCAGCATAAATGATGTGTGAAATGAAATTGAAAACATCTCTGTAAATTGTGGGAAAATGGTTAGAAGAGGTATTTTCAGCAGGAATACCTGTAGTGGAAACTTCAAGAGCTACAACAAACAATGCAGCTACTAAAGTCACAAGGGGCACCATATGTGCAGGCTGCAAGATGTCATTACATCTCAGTGCCCACCATACAATTCGAATGATTGCACCTCAGATACAAGCATGCTTGAAGTAGAACATCATGCCCTGAAGAATAATATATTGTGAATGATAGCCTGCAATAAGAAATTTGACCTACATTGTCAATTATATGTAAAAATGTGTAATGCTTTCCAGTAAGAAGCATAGTGACTGATTGCTATCAGTGAAACAACTCATTCCCATCAGTCACTCCTCAAAGGGGCTGCTGTAAACCAAAGAATATATCTGTGGTGTTCTCCACATATGTACTTGCAAAAGGCAGAGTTGGTCTTCCACATAAGATCAACATCTCTCATGCAGAGTTTGATGAGAGGGGGATGTGTACCAAGAACAGCATCTGATGCTGCATTAATTGCAGTCCAAATAACATCATTGTGTTCTTGCTGTGGGTGTGGCATACAATCATTAGCAAACATACTACAGTATAGATTTTTCTTCATACAGAGGAGTGATACTCTGTATTGTTGCTTCATGATGGACATGGAGGGGAAAGGGACTGGGGCTAGGGAAAGTGCTGGAGGGGGTGACGGCATTGGTGTAGTGCACTGGCACCATTTCAGTATGGTTGTGATACCCTATTAAGTAGTTACATAGCTTTTGAATGGCTTTAGAATTTGCAAAAAAATAATACTAATATAAATTTGTTCTGCTGATATGAGCCTGATGTGCCCTCTCCTGCACAAACAGGAATCAATGTGATACCATAACTACCACTCACCACTTGAGGCAAGAGGTCCTCAATATAGATTTGGGATGTCAAGGCATGTGGTGCTGAATATGATGGTGAATAGCCCATGTTGTGTTTCACCTATATGATGTTCTGTTGGATGAAGCCTGGAGCCCAGACATGTTGAACAGAAGTGTGTGTGGTACAGTATGAGACAGTTGGACATTGAAACTACTAAGACCAAGTGATGGGAATGTTGTGTCTGCAAGCTAATAAAAATTGATAAAGGAGAAATCATAGCTATCAACATACCAATGTCCAAAGTGCTGGATTCTCGATAACCAGTTGAGAGTGCACCAATATCATGGTGGTAGGATGGATGTATGCTAGCAGCTTGGAAATGTACTGCTGGGACACTGATGCCTTGATAATGGACAGGCTTGAGCAGAAAGTGGAAATCCTGCAGGCTATCTATTATGGTTTTGTAACACCTATCACCCATGACCAGTTACCCAGAGTTTTTTTTTCTGTTCCTCCCTTTCTTCTCATTATATATTGTATTACCAGATCATACTTGATGACTGTGTCTTGCAGCTACCCATTTCTCCTACTAATAGACAGTCCATGGGCTTAATTCTGAATGGACTCCTGTCTCTTGACTGGACATTCACCTGAATGATGTGTTTCCTTGCATCACAAGTCCTGGATCTTCCCTGATTCTATTTCTCCCAGTTAGCTGTGGCTTACTATCTTAATGATCCTAGATTACCTGAAGACCACCTCTTTGATCCTGCTCCACCTGATGGACAGCCTCATTGATCATATTGTTGATCCTAGATCATTCAATCTTTGATCCTATTGTACCTGTTCCAGTTTCTCACTATCTTCCCATGGATGCAATGTGACATGTCTCTGTTATGCTTGGCTTGGGTAGAGATGAGCATAGGCTCCACAATTGAAGGTTGGCAAGGTGGTGATTTGTAGCAATCAGCTAGATCAAATGGCAAAGAGGTTCAAGGTGGATCCTCCTAGAGGGACTTAGGTTCTAGGGAGTCCAAGCACACACTCAATAGTAGTGTGAGGACTAGTTGAAGGTTCTGGTACCACATGTGTAGTACTGAGGTCAAGGAGAAGGTGGACAAAGCAGATCAAGATTGGAGAGATTCCTAAGTAGAGGAGTGAGCCCTTTATATACTACACTAGCCTCAGTGAAGAGTAAGCAGTTGGAAAGATAAGGAATATGAGAGAACATTCTAGAGAATACACTAAACAGAGTCCAATGGAATGTGGAAGAAGGACTTGTCAAAAGAGCCAGAAGGCAGTAGAAACCAACTCAGTTGGGATAGATAGTGATACCAGATGGTGCTAGAATGGTCTGGTCACTAATGGTTTGGAAGTTTAATGAAGATCAAGAAGGCAATCACATAAGAAGAAGAGAAATGGGGTACACAAGAAGAGAAATGGGGCAAAAAAGAAGCAAAGAAATGAATGAATCATAACATTACCCCCTCACTACAATTGAATTCCTGATGAGATAATTCCTACAAGTTGATAAACCTGCTGACTGGGGAGCCAGTCATATTGCCCATTGCCTCATCATTGAATATGTCATTGGAGTTGTCTATAATGGAGGATGGGGTATAACGACCACAGGGTGTGGTGGGACACTGAGAAGGGTTATGCAATGCTGGAACCTGTTGGATGGAAAGTGAAGAGGAGTGGTTGGAAGTGCAAGAATGATTGGATTGGGAAGAAGTCAAGAGTGAAGGTGGAGGTGGTGGATGTCAAAGGGGGCAGCTGTACTGTGGGTGACCAGGTGCCCATCAAAGACAAGAGGGACACTGATAATAAAGACATTGGGCATGGTGGTGACCCAGATGGTGACACTGGAGACAAGTTTTGTAATAATGTGGGTGAGATGGGAAAAGAGGTGTTCTGCTGTTGTGTCCAGTCCACATGGCTTCTACTCATTCTAGGATGGCTACCTTGTTGGTGGTGAGGGGGGAAGAGGAGGCAGATGGTATGGAGTTGTCAGATGGGGAAGGTCTGATTGGAGGGGGAATTCCTGCTAAGTCCCTGAGGTAGCAGTTGATGTGTTTGAGGAACTCAAGCATTCCTAGCTGATAAAAGGCGATGGAGAGGGCAGCTTCCAATTCTTGATGAATGTGTTCAACAACATGGGAGGTGAGGGTGATTTTAGAATTGGTGGAGAAGATTTGGATGATAGTGTGAAGGTGGCAGATCTGGTGATAGGATCTGTAGAGGGTGTATAGTGGGGATCTGATATCAAGGTGGCTTTCAATAGGAAGAATGAGGTGGGGGTCTTGTAGGTAAGAATTTAAATGAGCAATGTCTTTGGCAGAAGGGAAATCATCATGGAGTTGTTGGGCATAAAGAGGAACAGTGATGGAAGGGATGGCAGTGGCTATGGTGGCTATAGAGATAGGAGTGGAGGTGGGGGACCAGGGACAAGAGGCCATGGTTTCCCAGCCAGGGGTGGCTTGTCAAGAGATGGGGGGAGAGGAATCATCAACAATGGTGGACAAGGTTGAAGGATCCACAGTGGTGGACAGGGGTATGGAGGAGACTGAAAAGAGAGAAGGGAAAGATGGGGGAGTAAGAATGTTTTTGATGGACATGATGATTTGAGGGATGGAGTTAGCACAGAGAGCAATTTGCTCTTTTATAATCTGCAAGGACATCTGGGGTGTTCTTTAACTCATTTTCGGTAATCTAGGAATCATCTTTGGCCATATATTCTTTCCATTGGACCAGGTAGGAGTGGCATGATGGAGCTCCTTTGTGTTGTAAGATCTTTTCAGTTTTGTATTCTTCTTCTCCAGCAACAAGGTCTGGCAGGGGAGTGGGGAAATTGTTTCCATAGATGGGGTTTTCTTGATAAGGGGACAGTAGGAAAGTGTGGAATACCAGGTGGATCTTCCAGGTTGTAGGGAGGTGGAGCTGGTAGATGATTGGGGATAGGACTTTAGTGATGATGAAGGGTCCTTCCTGTTTAGGGGCAAATTTGGGGTTGGTGACAAGTCATTTCAAATTCCTGGCCTTGAGCCAGACCTTGTCTCCCTTTTTAAAGGGTGTAAAGGATTGTCTGGTGCAAGTGGCCATCACCTGTCTGGCAAGTTCATGTGAGGCTAGGGCTTTGTTCCTTGCTGTGGAGAGGAATTTCAAATGGGATTCCACTGTGGGGAGGGGAGATTCCAAAAGAAGTGATAGTAGGGCATGGAATTCATAGCCCATCATGAGCAAGAAAGGGAATTGATTGGCAATAGAATGGGGGTGATGGTTGTGAACAAATTGCACATGTGAAAGGTTCTTGGCCCAAGAAGTGGGATTATTGCCACAGAAGATGTGGAGGTATATCTCAATCTCTTGGTTAACTTGTTCAGTTTCCCCATTGGATTGGGGGTGGTAGGCAGTGAAGAGGGAGAGGTCATATTTGAGTATTTTACCTAGTTCTCATGCAAAGGAGGAGGTGAATTGTGGACCATAGTTGGAGATTACTTTGTCAAAGAGTCTGAATCTGAGGTATACTTTGTGGAAGAAGGGTGGTGTTATGATCTCATTCCCAAATACCCCTATTCCCTCACTCCATTGTAGCCTTCATATGCACCCCTTCTCTTCTTTATCTTATCTTCTTCTTCCTTATCTTTATATCATGTGACTATTTCCATGGTCACCTGACTGGTCACCTAGACCACTCTAGAGCATTTCTTTCACCTTTCATGTATCACCAGGGCAGTATTTATTTCTGTTCTCTTCTTCACTTCCATTCTCCTGATTGGATCTCCCAATCCATCTTCCATACTTACACTTCCATTCTGCCACACCTCATGCATCACACATGTACCACCTTTCTTTTCATCTTCATTCCTTCTCTTCTTTAATTTATCCTTACTTAGCATTAGTACTCCCCACAGCCTCTTGGTCTGTATGCATTCCTACATACTGTTACGGTTTTACCCGCAACAAGTAACTCCAACCTGAGACGCTGCTCTTCAAGGGTCCTTGAAGACGACAATCGAGTCGAGGTCGATGTCGAGGACGACGACGACGATGAGAGAGAGCGAGGAAGCAAGTTATACGATGACCAACTGGGTCGAAGGAACCGAATAGTCTACCAAGAGCTCTTGTTGAGCAGAGAACCCAGGGTATGAATGAGTAGATTCAGGTTAGAGATAAGTACAAGCTCCGCTCGAACTTATATACTGGTACAGTGGTTTTAGGGCCGGTCTAACCTGATATGGTAAAAGAGATCTAGGGCAAGTCAAACCGTGTCCAAGACGCGTCGCGTCGTGAGTCACATGATGAAGGGAGAAACTGGAACAGGTATAATAGGATCAAATGATCGGGTGATCAAGGATCAGTGAGGCAGTGCTCGGATGATGACGGGTCATCGAGGTGATGCCAGGGGATCTAGGATCAATGAGGCGATGAGCCACAGCCCAACCGTGAAGAGTCGGATCAGGGGGAGATCCAGGGAAACTCCAGGGAAGATCCAGTCCTTGTGTAGCACGGAAATGCTACGTCCGGGGGAATGTCCAGTCGATAGGTGAGAACCCTTGGAGTCCTTGTGATGAAAGGGAACTCATTGTCCAATGGGTGAATGCCCAGTCCGAATCAAGAGCCCATCCAAGGTGTAAGGCCAGGGATTGTCCGTTAGGGAGGGGAGATCGTAGCCGCGAGTCTCGATCGTCGAATACAATCTGGTAATACAATGGGTAGTCCACGAGAAATAGGGGAAAAGTCGTGATGCCGCCAGGGCATGTGGTTGTGGGGAGGTCACAGGTGACATGTGTCACAAAACCGTAACACATACTATAAATGCTAGCAATGAAAAGATGGAACACCAGTTCTAATCTCTTTTGTCTTTGACCTCTAAGCCAGAAGCAGCGAGTAGCTCCTAGTCAGACATCCTACCCTTGCCTGGTTGTAAGACAACAACCATGTAGTTCAGAAGACAGGTCAACTGTCTGGTTGTCATACCAGATATGATCCCATCCAGGAGACTAGCCCCATTGTCCTGTGAGTAGGACACCATTCACTGAACATTCCCCTCTCCCTCTTCACCTCTCACTCATCCTATCCCCTTCATCTTCTCACCTCCTTTCTTTGTTGTCAGGTCAGTGTTGCCAATCACTAGTCCTTCAGCATCTGCATAGACAGGATTGTAACAGGCAGTGATTCCTTCAGTGGTGACAGATTTCTTGGTAGGGCAGAGAATTACCCCCTTAGTAAGCCCATGGTCAACCACAACCAGCAAGGTGTCAAAACCATCAGAGATGGGTAGGCTGGTGATTAGGTCACAGGAGATCTGTTGGAAGGGGTGGAATGCAGAGGAAGGGATGGGAGTGAGCAGGGAATGGTAGGATGGGTGTTGGACTTGTTTTGCTGACAAGTAGCACAGCTGGTGATATATTGGTGGACAAAGGTAGCCAGACCAGGCCACCAGAATTCCAAAGTGACCAGTTGTTTGGTTTTGAGGTAATCAGGGTGTCCTGCAATTGCATGGTCATGGCATTGCTGGACAATTTCCCAATGAAGAGAAGTGGTGGGGGGAACATAGATGCAACCTTGGTATGTGAGGATGCCTTGTTCATACTTCCAATCAGAAAGGTGATTGCGGAAAGGGGAAGGAATATTGCCCTTGAGTGATTGAAGGAAGTTAAGGACAAGGGGATCATTGGCAGAGGTAGAGGAGACCTTGTTATGTGGGGCAGAATTGATGACCTGCACAAAGAGCGATGGGGGAAGGAGGGTGACTCCTTTGTTGTCAAGGTCAGAGGGGGGTAATGTTATAATATACTATATTTTCAAACTTTTTAACTTAGCACATCCGCATATTTACTTTACATCCTTTAGACTTCGAAGTCATGTGATGTGCACGTGACCATGGGAAACTACATGTGACCTATGGTCTAGACAAACATGCTGCACACACACCTTATTAATTTCTGCTTCTATCTTCCCATCATCAATTTCTTTCTCTCACCACGTCTTCTTTCATCTATCTATATCAAGTAGTCTTTCCCATGGACCCTATGGTCCGTGTGCATTCCTGTAACATATATAAACTAGCTGTAGTCAACTGGACTCCCCAGTCTAATCCATTTGTCTCTTGTGACCTACGTCCTTGCGAGCTGATTAAGGAAGACTATTGCTTTATCCTCTACTCTTTTCTCTCCTCCTTTTGAAACCGCTGTGTTAGCTCTTGGTGTAGAGCCTTGTTGAATCCAGCCAGTGTTTGCTTGAGTCATCTCGCAACACTTGGATTAGACTGTTATACACTGCCCAGACTCTAGGGCCAAAGAGAACCCACTGGTGTTTTCCAGTTTTTATTTTCTTTACATTCACCACTTTAGAACATGGGGCAGTACCCCAAGCTTTTGTCTCATTACTTAGAACCTTCTCAGTCCCTCCATTGAGGTGATAGCTGCGCAAGGGTCATGCCTTGTTTGTGAAGAGCAATACGGGAACAACTGTCATCATGCAGCCTGTAGCCAAGCTTATA
>JBBPQV010001434.1:0-10284 GCA_038092675.1 Boletus rufocinnamomeus
CGTAAAGCTTCGGTGAAAAAACTGGGGCGAAGCAGTGAGAACGAGTCAGGATGTGGTAGGATGACCGTACTGACTGGGCAGCGTTGTCCATGAGGTAAAATTCGTTACTGTGATCCATAACCTGTGGGATTATTGGGTCTTTCCACAGGTGGAAGATGGCTTCGGCGATATCGGGAGAAAAGACGAAAGAGGGTGATGGATCAATTCGGTAGTCAAAGATACGGTCGGCGTTGACCTAAGGTAGTGGATATGAGGGCCAAGTATCGAGATTAGAGTGGATGAGTTGAAACGTACGCGATTATCTGGTTCGATGCAGTCGAGACCGATCTTGCGCATAGCGAGAACGATAGCTTGTGCGCTATCAAGGGTGTTGCGGTAGATGGTAGGTCGGTAAGTCATAAGTTCCTCGTCAGTGAAACCATTCTGGTGGATAATCTTCATCTGCTTGACGATGGTCGATTTCCCTGACTCGCCCGAGCCTAGAACAAGGTTAAGTCAGCACGGGATGCAGAGAAGAAAGGGAGGGGAAGGAGTGGGAAAGAGGCGCTGAAAGTCTTGGCGGGATGGACTAACCTAGGAGCAATATTTTGCACTCCTTTCTGAGCTTCCTGGAGTCCTCTTCGAGCTGACGGTCGATAGCATCTGATCTTGCCTTTTCGGCCCTGTCTTGAGCGGAGATACAGTTGCCCATGATGAAAGGAAACGGGAGCGAGGCGGGTGTGGAGCAGAAGGAAAGGTAAGCGTCGTGCAAGAAATATGGTGCGCGACAAAGAGCGCGTGGAGAGGGGAGAGGGGAGAGGAGGAGGAGGAGGAGGGTTGGAAGTGAGGGAACGGCGGAGAGGTGTCTGACGATGAGCAGCGGCTGCTTTGTTCTCACCTTGAGTGAACCTGTCACACGGTCACGCGTCACACGTCTTCTAGTGTCTTCTACTTCTATTACTACCATTATTCCATCCAACCGTCCGAATACTTGCCCGCCGGATGTCGACCTCTATCAGATCCTGCATGTAAAGATATATTTTGTACGCTTTACAGTCAACTTGGTCTGCTTTTGCTGCTGCATCGCAGACCCGGTCCATCCGACATCCATTTAGCCATCTTTGGAAGACGCCACAGATGGACATACTCATATTTTTATCCCCTGACTTTTTCGGCTCAGCTATCTTTCCTCGTCACCCTCCTTGAAATGCACGCCACCTCGTGACGGTATCCCATCTAGATTCTCTTCCCTCTCCAAGCGTCGTTATTTCGTGTCCGTCTCTATCTGTTACATCCATACCGCCAGTGGCCATGTCGTACCCCAGTCCCGACGTATACGGACGATCTACATGGCAGTGGCCATCTACTCCGAAAAAGGTGACAATCCGTTGTCACCTCGTTCCTTGCAGTCACGTTCACGTTCGCCAAATCCTTGGTTGGTTGTATTAACCATCTGTCGCAAAGAGGACAAATGGGTCGCGATCAGCAACAAAGACAAAGATGTATGTGTACGTGACCCCCAAATCCCCACCGGCGTCCTTCTTTTCACCCATCCAAGGTACCAGGTCGACAAGGAGATACTTCCACTTCTCCGGTGTGCAACCCAATTACGTGCTTTTAACTCCAATCGTATCCAGGCATGCCGTATAATACCATCCTGTGCTCCGTCTAGCGCTCGACAGCACCCTTGCCTTGCTGCGGAATCAATGCATTGACACTCGTTCCGAGTACCACTGCAAAGGAGATTCACACACGTTCTGTGTTTCCTTGGCCAACGGCATGCTGTTTGGAGTGCCATACAGCAATACCCACCCATCTATCGTCCATCTATACCCTCGATATCTCCCAGAATATCAAAAGGCACAGCACATGTTTCGCTAGCCTACCGTACCCACGCGATCGACGTAGAAGATACCCGGGGTTCGACTGCACATGTATCAAATATGCAGTCGTATAGTCACGCGTGAGATACTGTCTTATGGACGGTGGCAGCGAAGTGGCAGCGGGTGTAAATTTGGTACCCACACCACACGGTCCCATCCAGGCACGTCGACGTCCTGTATATACGACCCCCCATGTTTTTTTTTCTCAAGTTGATCGGGCGGAACTGTCACCAGTCAGCGCTTCAGCCCTGGGTCTTTACTGGCTGAAAAAAATCACCCATTTCGGAACACATCGCGGGTATCAAGTTTATCGGATCCAGCGTGCGAAGATGTCTCTCGTTCCCCACAAAGCTGTGCAATACTGGATCCCGTCCGCTCCACCAGACATATGTTCGTCAACCCGCCCGGGACGGGCACTCGAAGTGATGTGAGTGTCAGTAAAGATACATCAGAGTTTCCCATATGGTGTTGTTGATTTTCTATAATGTAGAATGAAACATGTTTCAACAGCGCTCACACGTTTGAGAGGTAATGTTCCCGACGTCACGATGTCAAAGCGACCTCCTCATGTCTTCATGAAAACCCTCGTCTCCTACAGGATACCACCATATAATATACTTACGAGTTCATTTGCCAAGCTCGGTTACAGGATCGCATGGTAGGTAGGTTACAAAACGAGGGCCGCGCTAGCCGATGCCCCTGCCGAGGCTCCCGGAGAGCAACGTTCGTGTCCATCGCGGAATGTGTCGCAGGCGCGGACGCAGAATATGCTCTGCTCGAGTACGGTTACGTCTTTGGTTATCCTTGGTAACGCTACAACCAGGTATCTTCATTCTTCTCGAAAGACAGCATCTGTCGCAACCATAATGCCAGTGATGGACAAGCTCGTGTCGATAACCACCTGGACCAAAAGTCCAAAGAAGATTTCGGCCCAGCAATCGTTTCCAAAATGAAACTTGCACGAAGCAAAATCGATTGAGAGCTGGAAATCACGGACTCTCACATATTACATTACCTTGGGTGTATCGACACCGTGTCAATTGAGACATCATGCATCATACCCCTGATTTATGGGGCATCTTGTCGGGTCCTTCACTCGGGACTGAAGCTTGAGTGTTTCCTCGCACATCGATGGGAAAATGATCGGATCGAATTCACAGAAAACTATGTACTGCGTTAAGCAGAATAAATATTATATTATCAACGGCACCCCTCGTAAACGAATAAATAACATGATTTTCTTCAGTGTCACTCGCAGGTTTTTTTCGACACCGCGGATATCCGCCCAAACCGGAGTTGAATGGGTCGATGTCCAGCCGTACTCCTGGAGGGCACGATGATGGCAGGTACGGGTGCGGTGTGAGCTGGCCTCCCTGCGGTGTTGCGCGATTGCAACCCTAAGCTGCGGAGGCATTGTTAGAACTCCCCGGTCATGAAAACGTGTAAAGCGATGAGCATCACTTACAGGAACCACACTGTTCGCTCTGGAGCTGTAACGCGAGCGCTTGGTCAGCGCTACAGTTTTCCTGGATACACGCTTGAGCGGCCTGTTGGAATGCGGCCGAAGCGCAGACGCAGCTCAGGTCAGTACTGACAAAAAGGTCAATGACGTGCGAGGTGGGAGAACGCAAAGACATACTAGTCCTCGCAACCGTTGTTTTCGGCGGCTGGGCGCACGCAATCGACGATGCAGGTGGTGGGCTGGGCAGTGGTCCGATAGTAGTGAGCCTGCGCAACGAGAGCGCACGAGGCAATAACAAGAAGGGCGTTGGCGTTGGGGAACATCGGGATGCGTGAAAACATCTCCATCCAACGAAACTCATATATGCGGTCAGTAATATGTGGGAACATCAACACCACCTCGTTCCAAGGCGCACGCACCAAACCTGCGCGTCGCGCAGTTGAGGCAGAGTGGCATCAAACGCAAGGATGCGAACGAACGAGACGAGACTGAAGGCAAGGAACTTGCTCTTGGCATCATCCATGGAGCGGGATGTTACTGGTGCGACGATTGATCAATGATGGATGGGCGGGCATGAATGGACGACTCGGTTTCAAGTTCGAAGATCGGTAGATGTGCGTCGGCCACTGACCCAGCTTCGTTCGTCCCGCAGACCCGGTTTCGGGCGATGGCGATTCGAACATTCGAATAGAGATAATTATGATGGAACGCATGCGTCCGGTGATGGGAACACCAAGGTATCCATGGCAAACCACACCTCATGGTGCATCGGATTCGCTACACAACGATGAATCGGACTCGGGGGCGGGGTGGACTATAAGAAAGTCTCCTGGAGTCCTCCTGAAGCGGGCGGTCGATGGCGTCTAATCCTGCGTAAAATCTCGGCCCTGTCCTACGCAGGGATACAATCGTCCGTGATGAAAGGAAGTGAGAGGGGGTCGGGTGCGGAGTCGAGGAAGGAGGGGCGTCGTGCCAGAGATCAGTGCACAGCTCGGAACAGCGGGTGGAGAGGTGTCCAGACGGTGAGCAGCGGCTGCGGATGTCTCACATGGACTACAGTATGAAGCTGTCAGTGTCACACTTGCATCTGGCAGAGTCGTGTGATAGTGCCGACTCGACTCAACTGCTGGACTGATGGCGGAATGAATCAAGGTTGCTCAACTCGAAGAGTGCCAGTGGCTGGCATCCAGGTCGGCTGTATGAAGCAAGTTTTGGGATGCGGCTGCGCTCGTTTCCTTTCTTAGCAGGACCCTTGATTTCCTTTTTTGCTAGCCGCATCATCCAATCACAGCTCTCAAATCCCTGTGGTAGGGTACTCAAGCGATAACCTGTCGGGTACCACCTTTGCAGATAGGTTGGGACAATAAATATTATTTATTAATGGATGTTGCGTAAGATACGAAACTATGGGAACGGCTTGCTCGTCCGTCCCTTCACCGTGTGACTTTGTAGCTTCTTTGGAGTCTGTTCGGATCCACGACAGTCAGGACGGAGCACGCTGCTGCTAATTATCCCCTAGTTCGTCCATCCAACCATCTACTCGTCAGCTATACTCATCGAGGTCGACCTGATCAGACGCTGTTTTACTTGTTACGCCTCACAGTCAAACTGCCACATCGACCGACCCGCCATCTGATGAGTCCATATAACTATTTTTTGATTGACGCCAGTCACGCCACAGATGCTCCTGCCTAGAAAAGGTACACCATTGTGATGGGATCTGTAAAATTCGTCCCTAGATTCTCTTTCCTCTCCATTTGTCGATATTTCGTATTCGCCTGCACTCGTAGGCGTCCATACCTTACTCGCTGGCCCCGTCTCGGCACCCCAACCCCGACATCCCGTTCTTGGGCGGTTAGAACCCAATTAAACATTGGTCGCAAAGAGAACATGGTTACGATGAAAAGGAGGGACGAGGACCGCATCAACAGCACGGAAAACCCGCTGGAGAGCTGAATTCAGCTTTTGGTTAGCGTAGTTTCATTCCCCTATTTGACTTGATTACTTCCGTTTTCCTGCCATGATTTCCTTTTTTGCTGGCCGTCCTCCAATCATAACGCTCAAAGCCTTTGGTAAGGTCGTCAAGCGATAACGTTACGCGTTGTCTTTGCAGATATGATTATGATCCAAAAGGGAGACGAGGACGTGTATGTATGTGACCTTCAATATCTTCCGGCATCTTTTTGCCTGCCGATTGAACGTGCAGTTGATCCGCGCTCGGTTCACGACCAACATATGTACTTATCCAAGGGTCCCATACATTGTATTTCGGATGCAACGTGCGAATATTAGTCTATTTTTCCTTCCCCGCACAGCTGTGCAACCGACCATGGACTTATTTGATTGCAGGACGTCATCGGACATGAATCCTTCCATCCGCCAGACGCGTACGTTGGTTGGCACACCTGACGCTTGAAGCGATTTGAGTATCAATCAGGGTTTGTTATACGGCGTTATTGATTTTTTATAACATCAAATGAAACACGTTTCAAGAGGGCTCACGTTCATCCTGACGTTGAAGCCACCCACCCTCACTTTACCCCTACATTTTCCTCAACGTAACAGGACACAATAAAACACGTAAAGAGTCATTGCCAAGCTCAGGTATTGAGTGGCATTCGCATGGTAGGTTGGTTACACGACGAAGGCCGCGCCCACCAATACCCCCGCGGAGGCGACGAGGGTGCTGACGAGGCTCCCGAATGAGAAAGGCACGGAGAGTGCCATGGCAGCGCTCGTGCTCGACGCAGACGCGGACGCGGACGCAGATGTTGCACTCGATGACGCAGTCGAAGCAGCAGTCGAAGCAGCAGTCGAGGCAGAGGCGCTGCCAGAGCTCACTACAACGATGCTCAATCAGTCGAGAGAATGTAGAAAGTGATGGCATCACTGACAGGAAGCACACTCTGAGGTCTGGAGTTGTGACGCGGTCGCTTGGTCGGCAGCGGTACAGTTTGCCGCGAGACACGCTGCGGCAGCCTGTTGGAATGCGCTCGAGGTGCAGACGCAGCTCAGGTCGGTGCTAACAATGGATCAGCAAAGTGCGATGCGGGAGAACCCGGAGACATACTAGCTCGAGCAAGCACCGGTTGCAACGGCTTCGGTCAAACAAGTGACGATGCAAGCGTCGAGACCGGCGGGGATGGAAGTCTGCGACGCGGGGGCGGTCGCGGTGGTGGAGGACTCAGAGGACTGAGCCTGTGCAACCAATGCGCATGAGGCAATGACGAGAAGGGCTTTGGTGTTAGAGAACATCGTATGAGCGAAAAAAATGTCGTCCACAAGCAAACGCATATGATCAGGACGCGGGTATTTGAGGGAGAGTGGGGCGTGTGAATTCCTGGATCCGAAAGGTCTCAGATCCGAAATTGTGTGTCGCCAATCTGTAATTACGAAAACTAGAAGGTCACAGTGTCTTGCACTATTGATTATTTTATTTAGCTACATGTGTATACAGTAGATGAAATCAGGCTTTGGTGATGACCGTAGTACTAGCTTGCGGGTCCAGCGGTGGAGTGATCACATGACGTTGTGGGGTTATCAAATTACACTTTGCACCGAATCGGGTAAACGTCGGGTAGAGTGTCCGAATGCGGAAGGAGGGTCGAGACCAGGAACGGGGATGGCCTGGGCCTGCTGTCCGCGAGTCGAATGGCGGTCTTCTGCTTGGAATTCGCTGCAGGGGACGCTGATGCGGTGGTGCTGGCCGACTCGGACCGTCTGCGGGTGAGTCATGTGCTGGAATTGCGTCTCGAGTGGAGTAGTATCAGCCAACGGGATGTGTCCACGCATTTATACAGGTCTGGAACCGCCCAGCCGCATGTGCCTTCGAGTCTGGGACTCACGAGGTTATCTAATTTCTCCCCCCATTCTGGTTGGTTCTTCCCGTCTTCTGCAAGTCGCTTTCCGGGCACGCACGTAACGCCAGTCTTCTTCCTGGTGCGCCAGTGCTTCCTCTCCATCGCCGTCCCGCATCCATGTTCTAGATCAACTCATTCTACTACCAGTTGGAATTCAAATGTGATCGGAGCTACGTCGTTCCGTCTTCCTGGCCCAACTCACGCTCCACATAATCCAGCCTCGACCGGTCTGAATTTATCAGCATAAGGCGGCTCAGGCTGTTTCGTTCTTCCCAAAAGAGGGGGAAGACGCTCTTCATCCACTTCTTTCCAATCCACCACAACGTCTCTCGTCTGCTTGCCGACTCACTACTAGGCTTTCCACACACACTCTCTGATTCAAAGATGCCACAGTCTCCCTTTCCCCCTCGCCCTGTTCCCCCTTCCCGCCAGGACGATCCTTATGGCGGCGGTCGTAGTCACTCGCGGGCCCCGCTCAACACACCCGGTCGTCCGTACCTACCTCAGAGTGAGGTGGCCCGCACACCGAGAAGCATTCTCCGTCCTACACCTCCTTTGCACATGTCTACACCACACGACCCAACGACGAACCCGCACATCTCACGTCCCCAACCCCCTCCTCCCAATCTCCGGAGCACCACCCCATCGCCATATCATCATCATCACACATCCTCCTCGCCCGAACTACGCCCGCGTGTGGACAGTGCATGGGCGCCGCGTGTCCGCCCCTACCCACAGCAACACCCTCCTGATTCGCCACAGACTGGGAATGCGTCCAGCCCCACTCGCCCTTCCTCTCACATCCTTCCGCGTCCTCGCGGTGAACAGAATGATGCGACACAGAGACGGAGCGGGTTCGCCGCCCGTGTCAACCGGCACTTCGTGCCTAGCATTCGGGGGCGTTCGGCATCCGACGTCCGCATCGTTCACACCCCGCCCCCTGATCTCGAACCGGACAGACTCGCCAGAGCGTGCGGACAACCGGCCCACACCGGCGCTTATCGACACGACGATCTAGGTCGGCAAGACGTCCCCATCGAGACGCCCTCTTCTTACCTCAAAGACCCCGACACGGCACGAAATGCAGACGACGCCTCTCCGTCTCATCCACCCGTACCGAAGGTCAGAGTCGGTCACATGTATCGACGGCTGGACGCACTCGCGCGTCGTTCTAGTCGTCGCGCCATGGATTATGTCAGTTTCGAAGACATAGCTGTGATACATAAGCGGGACAGTCAGCTCCGAGAACAGCTGCGCCGGAAACGAAGTGAGCGGTTGCAAGAAAAGGATCCTAGCTTTCGTAGGTGGATTTATTAATGCCAGGGTCACCGTACTGTACTGACATTTATCCTCCAGACGCGATCGGCGCACCCCTCGAGGACGTGCTACTGTACGCTTCGACCCCTATCCTAATCGGCGATTATCAACACTTCCTTCCTATCGTCGTCGTTGCATGCATCGAGGAGTTGACCAAGACTGGCTAGTGACGCGTTCAAATTTGTTTTGTTTCATTAACTTAATCTCATCCGAATATCCAGGTATTTATCAAAGCGGCCTGTTTCGTGCACTGCCGAGTCGCGATCGTCACCTGCAACTCATTGACTTATTTGACAAGAGCTCCGATTTCGGTGCCCAGTTCAACATGCGTGGCCAAGCCATGCCGGACATTTGTGCGCTCCTATCAACATTTATCTCGAGTCTTCCCAGCCCGCTCCTCGATACACACATTTATTCAGCACTCTGGCAATGGTCTGTCAAGCCAACTGTGAAACGCGAAGATGCGCGTCGTGACCAACAAGAAGAAGAGGAAGAAGACCGACGCGCGAG
This sequence comes from Boletus rufocinnamomeus, assembly GCA_038092675.1. Lineage (NCBI taxonomy): Eukaryota > Fungi > Basidiomycota > Agaricomycetes > Boletales > Boletaceae > Boletus > Boletus rufocinnamomeus. The sequence goes on from JBBPQV010001434.1 coordinate 9,012, forward strand.
AGGCGAACCGCCACGTCCGGAACCGTGGATGACACACACCGATCTCTATCTCGGCGATACCGACAGCGCGCTCGAAACCGACCAACTCTCCACCGCACAAATCCTCCTCCGGTTCCTTCCCACGGCGAACCTCTCCCTTCTCGTGTACCTCTGTGCATTTTTCACCCAACTCCCACTGTGCCCTGAGAACGGGTTGCAGCTCGAGGATGTGGCGCGGATATTCGGGCATCGGTTGTTAGGCGGCTCAGTCAAGGTGGTATCGCAGCGGATGATGATGTGGCTGTTGACACGGTGGCATCGGATTTCGGAGAACTTGCTTGGGGAGCTGTGCGGGATGACACCGCCGCCGTCGCCACCACCATCCGGATCGCACACCGGAGAGTCTGTCGTTGCAGGTGAGGGAAACCGCGAGCGGGTTGAGAAGCGCAAAGGGAAGCGACAGAGTGGGTTGGCCGATGTGCTGCGTTCTGCTACGTCCTCGTCCTCGTCATATTCGTCACCCTCGACAGAGTCACCAGAAGACCGTGGTGTCTCGTCTCGAAAGTCGTCATCGGACGGGGAAGAAGAAGAGGAGGGCTCGGAAGGAAGTCGACGACGAAAGAAGCGCGAACTCGATGTGCAAGAGCCACCTGCTAATGCGCAAGTGAGTCGTCCCTCGACACGCAAAGAGTGTAAGCTGTCTTTCACTTTGTCTCGTTTCATTCTGGGTGCTCAACGGAGAAAACGTGGGATGCACACATACCCGCGCATATATACATATATTTGCATTGCCAATAGCGCGCCATGGGCATGTGCATAGGCGTCGTGGTTCTGGATCGCGTCGTCATCATCACCATCACGGGCATTCGTCGGACCACAAGTCACCCACATCGCCGGATCCGTTTGCAATGGGTAAGAGAATCACTTTTTCTAATCTATCCTGGCTTGCTAATGTGCGACCTCCCGCCTCCGCTCTTGTCACCCCCGAAGCATTCGCCAAGGCGCAACAGGATCTGGTGGACGCTCCTCTCCTGGCGACCCCACCTAGTGCAATCGCAAGCGGTGAAAGGGACGGTGAAAAAAAAGAATCAACATCCCGATTTGAAACCTTTACTCTCCAACACCTCGACACGCCTGTCCGCGTCGCCCGGTTTGAAAACGACTCGAAACGCACCGACGTCGACACGCGTGTCGTGAGTGTGCTTCTTCAGGAAACGGCGGCGGCGACCGAGGTGGCGAGGGCGTTGGCGGAGAGGGTAGAGGTCTTGGAGAGGGCATTGCAGCTACGGGGTGG
>JBBPQV010001435.1:0-10283 GCA_038092675.1 Boletus rufocinnamomeus
GTAGCAGAAAGAGATCTCATGATGGTAGTAGTTGAGAGCAAAGAAGTGTGAGACTTATTTCAAGCTCAGACATTATATTTATATGTGTGTCTTTGTTTGTAGCACCAAATAACAACAGCTATCCCTTCGTTTTACTGAAATTTTATGAATTATATTAAAAGCTCTAAAACTGTTCCAATGATGTCCCTGTTTTAAAATGGATGTATCTCAGTGGCGCCTGAGCCAAATCACATGAGTATTAGGTCAGCAGGTAGCCAGGGGTTTGTACGTCACATGTTCCCACCAACACTAAGCAGGGTTCCAATGCCTACAACTGCTATTCCACACACACTCGAAAACTACAAAACATTGGAACGGTTTTTGGAGTCACTGTATATGCATATTCCTAAATATTAAACTTGTCATATTATTTATCTAAAATGATTAAAATCAAAAAGATGATTCTTTAATAGATACACAAATAAATAAAAAATTGTTATGAGACCATTCATGAAGAGTTTGTAAAATTGTACTTATTATTATTTTAAGATCAAAACAGTGATAAAACTTTATACAATTTGAGTATGATAAAATTTCTATTAAAGTTTACCTGAACAATCTGCAAATTTTAAATTATTTAAATGAATAAGATAATAAATTAAAAAGACATTCCAATGAACATTACCAAATAGGAATTAAATAGATAGAATTATATTCAATATAATATTAAAACTCCTGAGACACAAAAATTCTATTGGTTTGCAATCATAATTATCATCTTTGATTTCATATTATCCATATTATACTGATGCATAGAATCTAGTTGAAGTATACACTTGAGTGTAGTATGGAGATACTTAGTGGAAGTGAGACAATCAATCTCACCATCCTTAGAACTTACAAAATGACCAAGATTCTAGGTAGTGAATTGTGCAGCACTAGATAGAGACATACAAGTACAAAAGTGTTGACACTATATTATACTAATACTGCACACAAATGGTACTGCACACAGACCAGGATAAGGGACATGAGGCAGTATGAATATAACTACCTAGAAAGGAAAAGATCATCCATGAACATATTGTATTCTAAAGTCATAGCCATGAGAGCATAAGCCTCTCACATATGGAAAGGAGAATGAGCTAATACATAAGAGGAGGATGAGAAAGAAGATAAATCCATAACAATTCATATATGTACATAGTATAATTGCACAAAAAGTAACATAAACCACTTAGTGCAGGCAGGTATAATTCAGGCATAACCAAGGTGGGAAACAAACTTTTATAATAGATAGACATTACTCACATAATTACTAAGATACTTCATTCTGCATAGGAAATAACTTTAGATGTAAGAGAATTGATTGACTGAACATGGTGGTGGCTCACACAGAATTATAGTTTTATGAGGTCTTTTTCCTTGGCCACACAAAGTGTTGCAAAGGATTGCATGTCACCTGCCTGCCTTTTCTCTTGTCTACTGTTGCCTTACATACTTACATTCAGTGCAGCTGTCAAAATGACAGGGCTTACAATCAACTTGTTTTTCTACAATCCTCAAAATTATGTTGCATGTACAATTCACAAGTATACAGCAACAAACACTGTGAGGTGTTGGTACTATCTCATACTCAAATATAATAAAAGATGCTTGGATGACTTGCTTGTTCCTATTGATACAAGTAACAAATTATATCTGGCAAACAACATTGTAAAGATATTGCTGATGATCTGCCACATCAATCCAAAAACTGGCTCTAGAGTACATGATTGGTTGAAAAGAGTGGTGGGGCTTCAGAAGATTACCTTTTACCATGATTGGATTGTCTGTGAATGGAAATGACACTAGAGGGGGAAGCTACTACAGCAGGGGATCTGGTGTGCATTTTTGCTTCAGTATGTTCCTGGGCCTCCAAAATGCATTTCCCATACATATTTCAAACATGTTGAAATTAGGCTATAGGAAACAATGAAAAATAAATATACTAACTTTCTTATATATATTTTGTGTGTAAATTAATACCTGGTCTTTTTGTGCATGTTAACAAACCTGATTAATTACTTATTCTAGCAGTTTTTTTTTACAAATACATTAAAATGTATGCAATAGTCCAGTACAGTAAGTGATTTATAAAGATGTTTCATGTACTTTGGGAGCTTTTATATTTTGTGGATTAGCATAAACAAATAAGTGATATAGATATATCAGTAGTAGACTAACAATATATAAAGATGATGGCAATTCATGCATATTATTAATTCATATCTTGAAACAAGAACATTGATACCATACATGTTGATAAGACCCTTTACAGCCACTGTGGCTCAGCGGATCAGCATGTTGGCCAGATATACTAATGAGTCTTGTCTAGCAAGCTCATACATATAGTCATCAGGCAAAACCCAATGTCTGGACTCTAATCATCATGTGACAGCATTATTTGAATTGACTGGCTGATTTTCATAGATATGAGTGCAACTGAGCAACATCAGATCAGGGGGATCAGTGGTCTGATCTTCATATCCATATGACATGAGGCTGGTTTGCATGTGACATTGATGGTTGGCCTTCATATGACATCATAGGATTGTCTTTGTATGACATTGACAGTTCATTCCCATATGATGTTGACAGCTTGTTTTTATATGACATCAATGGATGGTTTTCATACATGACTGCTGGTTGATTTATAATGGGGGTTTGTCATGAAACAAGGAGTCTTTGGGTTGTTCTTGCTGATACAATGAGCTCCCAATAATGGCCTCAGGAACAGGGCAAGCTGGAGCTTTACCTTTGGTTTGGTTAGACCAACCTCAAGACATGGTGATACAGATGAAGTGGGAGGGAAAAGATTCAATCAATTGTTATGGTCCACTTGATGTGCATGTATTGCTATGGTAAAGGCATTGTGAAGGTTCTTGAACACAAGATGTTTGGCCATGCATTTAGCAAATACCTCTACTCACTTCATGTTCAAGGATTGTGTGTATGTTCAGGTCAGTCACCTTCTATATTACTGAGCATGGTCACCAATCAGGACAATGTTGGCAGCTAATACTGGGGGACCAGGGTCTTTATGAAAACCCCTGCCCCTTTTCATTCCTGAGGGCGCCAAAGGAACAGCAGCAGCTTTGCCTGCAACAGTTTTTATTCCAGAGGATGTACAAGTGACATCTTCAACTTACCCACCAGTGTTATTGTATGATGATACCCTTCCATCTGACCAGGGTTGTGCAATATCTCAGGCACAGGCTGGCCTCTTGACACAGCAGCAGTTTTATATTTTTTATGATGATCATTATGATACATATGTACAATTGACTATAGTGTCTAAATTACACATGGTGCAACTGTGATAATTGTTGTCCCTTGAATATTTACTTGATTAGTCATTTTGGATATTGCATAAAAATATTTACTCTCAAAAAAAAAGGCTGCTCATTAAAAAATACATTTGCTTACATCAACATAGATAATGGAACCTGCATTGCAATTTGCACTAGGAGCTCAATGAGTCTGCTGTCATTCAAACATCAACCTTAGGTTCATAACCAAAGTATACCAGCACAGTCAACCCCAGTTCTCATATTGGAAAAACAAACCCAGACTGGTGAAAGAGTACTTGCAGAAATAGGATAGGGTGTGGATAGAAGAGATCAAACTCACAGATAAGATAGCAGCTTGTTGTGGTCAACAACATCATCCTACAGTACATGACATCTTAGCAGGGTCACCACTGGCACCAGGGATGTGAGCAAGTGGCTTGTTGTAGAGTAAAATGTTCAAATATCCTACTGCTGCCCTGGATACAATTTTCCACATTCTAACACTGATCCAGATGTGACCAATTCTTTGTTGGATCCTATGTAAGTGGTAATGCATCCCTTATGTAGCTGTCTGGCAAATGCTCTGGGCCAAGGGTAGGTAAACCAACCTGCTCTTTTATTGTTGGCATTGGTTGAAAAGCTATATTTAGAACCCTGCTGCATCTAAACTTGAGCTCTATTCCCTTGGATCAAATAATCTACCTTCTGCATTTTCTACCTTGGGTCAGGTAAGTTCAGATTTTTAGCTATCAAAAAAAAAAAAAAATTTACATCCAACATATTGAAATTCAAAGCAGTTGGCAGCTGATTAACCAAGGAGGGTGATCTATTTCTATTGTTACACCAGGATATCGGCTCTAACACACCTCTTCAGCTACAGCACAACATCAACAAACATGTGGCTTTTATGATGGGTGGACTAACCAAAGCATTAATAGAACATTTTACAAAGTCTATCTATCACCCCCAAATGTCTCAAGCTGGTTGATGTTCTTAGTTCCATGCCCCAATTCATGTGTATTGTTTCATTTTATATAATTATTTGATTATTTTATCATGATTTTATATGAACATACAACCCCTTGCTCTTCATCAAGGGCAAACTTTCCAGTTTGGATATTATAGCACTGAAAAAGGAAATACCTTTCTGAAGATCTCCATACTGTCAGGGACCAGTTTCACATTATCAATGTGGCATTTTAAAAGGCCAGGTTTGCAGATTGGAATAAAGGTACAGTCATGATCTTGGGCTGGACTTTCTGCTTTGTGAATGCTGGAAGACAGTGGAGGTTGAGCCCAATGCTGACAACATTCCCCCATTTCTCATGTCATCATTACTTGGAGTCAAAATGGCCCAACAAGTTATCACTGTCATTGATGAAATTGCTCAGAAGTTACAGGGTGAGGAGGCTCTGGGGCAGATGAGGGCCAGCAAGTGTTGCATGTGGTGGATGATAGGGAGAGAAAGATAAAGGAGAGAGGAGAAAAGGAAGGAAGAAGAAAAGCTGACAATGGAGAAGAAGGTGAGAAAGAAAAGAAGAATGAAGAGGAGGAAGCAGAAAGGAGGGAAAATAAGAGCAAGAAGGCAGGAGACAAAGAAGGTGAATTGTTGGCTGGGAAAGAAGCTGCAAAGATAGAAAGGAAAGGTTGAAAAAGACCAAAGGATAAGTCAAGGGACCAGTTGAAGAACATGTTGAAGAACAAGTGCTTACCTGCCCTGGCCCCAACATCTCACCAGGTCCACTTCTCACAAACAGCCTCAGGTTGACAGCTCCACAAAAAATACATGATCCAGCAATCAGGTCAAGAAAGCTAGCAAGAGGCAGCAAGGTTCCAACTATACATATTATACATTTTTTGACACTTGTATCAATTCCTTTACAAGCAATGGCATTCTGTGTTGTGAACTATGTTCAGTGGACACTCTGGCAGGTCTCAACAAGACTCTTTAAGCCAAACACAGTAATATAGAAAAGAAAAGAAGCGATAAATAAAGTCTAGTTGATATCTTATTACTGCAGAGATGTAGGCTGCAAGTGACAAGTGGATTAGACTGGGGAGTCCAGTCGAATACAGCTACTTTATACATGTTACAGGATTGCACATGGACCATGTAGGTCATGAGCAAACTATTGAAAGAAGATAAATGCAAAAAGAAAACAAGAATGATGATGGGAGAGAAGGAATGGAGATTAATAAGGCATGTCATAATGTCATTGTCTAGACCATGGTCAAATGTTAGTTCCCATGGTCATGTGCATGTCACATGATTTCAAAGTCTGAAGTTTATAAAGTATGAAGTAAAATATTAAGTGCAAACAAGTTTGAAATTATTGTATATCATAACATTCTAATCTATTCCATTTTGCATTTTATCTACTATTATACTGGACTTAGCCTAACTCCAATGTATTCCATCACTTGACTGGTACCACATGCACAAAAATTGCTCATATTGTATATTTGGATTAGCCAATCTCATGTGTTTCTACTGCCATCAATGAAAATTATTATATAATTACATTCAAATATAGTAAGGATGTATCTACCAACTACAATCATACAGATAGATAGTCTATAAATCATACCTTTGCTATGTTGGCTGATACTATCTGTAGTTACAAGATGATATTGTACATATGGGCTTGGCCAACCTCCCTTATGTACAGATCTACAGCTGGTATCAGATGTACATGGTATATAAATATTGTACATGAGGTATTGGCTGATCTGTCATATGCACCCAATGGTTCCTCCTACACATGGTTGAGCTAGACCTCCATTTAAAACTTGAAAAATGTAACTTTGCTGCAAAGGAGGTCAAAGGCATGATTGTTTGCCTTGGATAGGTACTGTAGCTATGGATGCTGTAAAACTGAATGGGATTGCCATCTGGCCCACCTCCTAGAAGGTCAAAAATGTGTGCTTTTTCCTAAGCTTTTCCAACTTCTAGGACCTGTCTTGTATATTCCTCATGGATAGTGGAGAAGGACAATGTAAGGAATGCATATTTCTTGTAGTAAAAACCCTCTATTCTCTTCCATCTGACTCTATCAGCTGCCAACCTGCTCATTCACATGCACAAAACCTATCCTGTTCTCATATTCAAGTCCATTTCATATCTGGACTACTTTTTTTAGTGTTATGGAAGTTGCTGCTTGCTTAGCAACAAGTCCAGAACATTTTAGCATTCTTTTTTTTTTACATTTATTTAATTAGAAAGAGGTCCAAGGTATACCTGAGGGCCATAAAAATCTTGTATTCAGGCTCAGAATACATTTGTTTTTGCTTTTGTGCAACTGATCACCCATTGAACATTCATTTCATCTCTGGCCCTTATCCTAGGCCACTCATTCAATATCATTTCTGATCCTCACCCTTGGCCATCCATTTTTGTTTCCAGTCCTCATCTTTGACTGGAATTTCTCATTTGTCTTGAGCTCAATCTGAAATCATTCAGATTTGTCAGCATTACTGTGGTTTGTTGCTACTAACCCTTCTCACCTACCAACCCTGCTATACAACTCCCCTGGGACAAGTGTAGACTCACCCTTGCATCCTTACTATTATCTTACTTGTGGTGGGCTCCAGTTAATAAGATGATAGTAAGGGTGCAAGGGTGAGTTTACACTTGTTCCAGGAGAGTTAATGATATTGAATGAGTGGCCTAGAGCAAGGGCTGGAGATGAGAGGAATGTTGAATGGGTGATCAGTTGTACAAGGGCAAAAAAAAATGTATTTCAAGTCTGAATACAAGATTTTTATAGTCCTCAGGCATACCTTGGACTTCTTTCTAACTAAATAAATGTAAAAAAAGAATGCTAAAATGTTCTGGACTTGTTGCTAAGCAAGCAACAACATCAATAACCTCAAAAAAAGTAGTCCAGATATGACATGAACTTGAATATGACAACAGGATAGGTTTTGTGCATGTAGACCAGCAGGTTGGCAGCTGATTGGATCAGATTGAAGGGAATAGGGGGTTTTGACTACAAGAAATATGCATTCCTTACAATGAATGGATTGGGATATGATCCATTCCTTAGCCATTATATTGCTGAAGAGGTAATTCATGAAGGCTTGGAAGGTTGTGGGTGAGTTGCACAGACCAAAGAATATTACAGTTGGTTTGAAGAGGCCAAAAGGGGTGATAAAAGTGGTCTTCCACCTATTTTCAGGTTTAATGAGTATGTTGTTATAATCCCATCAGATATCTATCTTGGTGAAGAGGTGAGAACCAATTAATTTGTCCATAAGATCAGATATGAGGGGAAGAGGGTGGATGTTTTTGATGGTATACACAGAAGTGATGAAGGAAAGGGAGTCCACAGGAATACAAGGGAAGAGAAATATCTTAGGAAAAGTGAAGAGCTACAAGTGTTCCTCAGAGCAGAGAATATATGGTGAATTGAGTAGATTCAAGTTAGAGTCTAGTTCAAGCTCAGCTTGAACTTATATACTACTGGTACAGTGTTTAGGGCCAGGTTAAGGTAAAGGTCCCAAATAGGAAACTAAATAAGGCCAGGCCAAACACATAGAGAGACACATTGCATCACATCCATGGGAACATAAGGGCAGACATAGGGAGAAATCAGATTGAATATAATAGGATCAAGACTTTAGGGCAAGTCTCAGGTGGTCTAGGATCAAGAAGGCAGTTCTTGGGTGATCTAGGATCAAAAAGGCTATGGGGTACAGCTGACCAGGTGGAGTAGGGTCAAAAGAAGATCCAGGGAAACTCCAGGGAAGATCCAAACCTTGTAGTGCATGGAAACACACTGTCTGGGGTGGAGGGGAATTGGAACCAAGAGCCCATCCAGGGTTAAGCCCAGAATTGTCCATTAAGAGAGGAAGGGGGTCCACAAGACATGATCATGAGAGCATGATCTAGGAATACAATGTGTAGTCAAGAAGAAATGAAGAAAGAAAAAAAAAGAGTCTAGGTGACAGTCACATGTGACTGTCCATCTCTCTATTGTAATACTATATAGGTAGTGATAGAATCTGGTGGAGTCAGGGCAGTGGTAGTAGTCCTTACCTTCTAAGGATTATGTGGGAGGCATGGTGATCCATTGTTGTTATGAGGTGGATTGTTGTTATGAGGGGGACAAGAATGATTGGTGGTACAACATCCCTTTTGGTGACAAATGAAGTAGAGATTGTTCTTCAGATGTCTGGCTTATTTGATGGGGGTAAAATGGATGGAATCTATATCCATAGCATTTGGGTCACAGCAGGGAGTGGCACAGGGTATAGAGTGAGTTTGATGGATCCATATGGATGTGAGAATGAAGGCTTTTCCTCAACAGATCCCTTTTCTTCTGCAGGCTTGTCCTGCAAACATGGAAGCTTTCTTGATCCAGTCCTTAATAGTTTCTGGAACATTGGACATCATAATGATGGCATCAGAAAGCTCTGGATCGAGACTGTTAATGTACCACTCAATTAATGCTTTTTATTGACTATCTTGGCTTAGCAAGCAGTTGGAACTGGAGGTTGTATTTGTCCAGCCCATCTGGATCTCTGATGTTTTGTCTCAATCTTTCCAAGTTGACACAAGCTTTTGTACCAATGTTATATGGGGTAAAAGCTTTAACAAAAGCTTCAGATACAATGAGAAAAGACTTAGCAGCATTTTCTATCATCTCATCTGCCATTTTCCAATATTATCCTTTGGAAAAGTCCTTTCCTCATTCTTTGCTCATTTTGGCAAGGAGAGTAAGAATCATAGCATAGTGTTATGAACCCCTTTTCTCACCCCTTTTTCTTTTCAGTCACGTGACCCTTTCACACCTTCACATCACGTGACCTTATCTTTCTTTCATCACGTGACCGTGTGAACTAGGTCTAGACCTATAACACGTGTCAACCTCATGTATTTAATCTCCGTCTACTTTACTCATCCTAGTTTACTAATACTCCCACAATTCGTCATTACATAGCCTCACGTGCACGGACCAGCGTCATAATAAGTACAAACATGTAAAATGTATATACCTTGAATCCAACACCCCAAGAACTTTAGTCAAGTTCTTGTTGGGATTCCTTCTCAACTATTCTCTTTACTCTACAGTCAGTTTGCATGATTGAGTGACCCAAGTCATTACTTGATTTGAGGTTGCCAACATAGAACTTGACTAGTTTCACTTCTGTCACTCAATCCTCTACTCTTCTTCATTGTTACACGCGGCCCCTAGTGTTAAAGGGAAAACAGCTGGACTCGAGGCTTAACGAGTCACCTTCATCCTTTACCCTTCTCGCGCACTTGCACTACACATTTCCTTTTATGTATACCTACCCTATATGGGTGTGAAGGCACTTAGCTATCTAGGGCGGTGCAGCACTGAGCTCGAGCACTCTTAATTGGTTTAAACACCGGTGCAAAAACCCTTCAGACATCTTTTTGCTACGTGCGAGTGTCCTCATGTGGCACACTTTTTCTACATTTACTTCATATGTTGTTGTGGTGTAAGAGCGGTATTGTGCCCACCCAACTCCGTATTACGATATTTTCTACAGCGAAGTCAAGAAGGTTTTTGACTTGATTTGCACCTAGTGGAGTAAGAAGATCCTCCTAGGAATTTTTACGTACCTTTATTCTGGATGATTAAAGCCGAGGACATCTTGATCCTCATCAAGAAAAGATCTCCCTCACCCTACGAAGCCTTCGAGTTCAACAAAGACCCCAACGACGCCATTGACATTAAACAAGAAGAAGAATTCCCACCTCATTTCTTTGACTTCCTACACACAGGCTTTACATGAGCCGAAGAACAATTCCATCCCTATGAAGCAGAAGCTTGGTTCGTCTTACGACAATTAGAAGAAGAACTTGCCCAACCTGTCATTCAGAGAACCAGCAGGACATTACGAGACCGATGAGGACTATGAAAGCCCAACACACTCCCCACTGTCCTCACCAACCCCACATCAACAAACCATGTCCGCAGACGCTGCCTGCATCGCCGCCCT
>JBBPQV010001436.1:0-10279 GCA_038092675.1 Boletus rufocinnamomeus
CCCAGCATACCGATTCCCAACACAGAGTGGATAGCCTCGTCCAGATCCTGCTTGCGCATGAGCAGAAACACCAATGCGAAGCCCTGTATGCTGAGGGCCGCATAATCGATGCTGCGCTCTCTCTTCTCGAGATCACCAACTCCGTAAGCGAGGAAGTCAGAGCCAACAAGCTTATAATGGACTGGCTTACTGGTGAGTTTTGGCTCGCACATGAAGATAAAATGTTTATTTTCTACCGTCAGAGTTCAAAAGCAAATGCATATCGAGACTGGAAATAATTGGAGACGAGGCATCGAACACCGAGAGACAGGATGAAGCGGTTGCGGCCTACTTTACTGCGTTGTTACTGAGTCCATCCACCCCGAACACCTTGTTAACGAAGTGGGCAAGCATAGTGCTGATTCGTAGCTCAGCTAACGAAGCATTGACTACCGCTGCCAAGGTAAGCTTTACATGATACTCTGACGCTGGACGTTGACGGTCTCTGCGAATTAGTTCAATCTTCCAGAGTTTCTCATCTACCGGGCAATCTGCGATGTTCTCGAAGAGCGCGGCCACGTCTTGGAGGCGATCAAGTGTTTCCGACAAATGGAGAGTGAGCTAGGAGAGGGCACATGTAGCCGTGATGGACAGGCTCAGTCGGAGCTCGATGAGGGACCCCAACGGCGACATAGTGATGCGACAAATTCTTTTCACACAACGACGAACATCTCCGAAAAAGAAACGAAGTCTATAGATGAAAGCGAGTGGGTAGCTAGTGAGGATTTCCTACTTGGTTCATCGCCCTCGGTACCCTCTGATATTGAGCATCAGACTTCAAAACGCGTTGTCTCAAGTCCTTAGAGCAACGTGGAGATGCTGCCACGGGGTCGGGTTCATACAAAGATGCTGCTGTCCATTATACTACAGCGTTGAGCCTCAATCCGTTATCGACAGACCTTTTGACCAAGCGAAGCAAAGCACGAGCTAAGATTGGATCATGGGAAGATTCGCTGAAGGATGCCGACGCAGTACGTGTATCCTGATTTACACCGGAGCAAATAGCTAATGCGATCCTAGGCGATAAAACTCGACCCGCCATCTCCACGCGGCTACGAGAGAAGGCATGCAGCACTACTTGGCGCTTGCCGTTATGATGAAGCAATCAACGCATACAATGATATGCTTCTGAAGCTTGAACAATCTCCGGATCCTGTTACTCGGGGTAAATATTTTCTGACTCACATAAAACCATTGTCTGAGGATTTTGCGTCTTGCAGAATCGCGTAACCACTATGTGAGCCCATCGCAGATGATGAATGATATTCGCAACTCTGTGGAGCGGACTCAGAGGGACGCCCCCCCCGTCCTCATTAACACGGAGACCGGTCGTCTTTGTGACAAGCAGGAGCGTTTGGATAAATTCGAAGCCGATCCAGAACTCAAGGAGCTGGTTGCATCCATTACGATAAGACGCGACAACTCTCGCATCACGCAGACCGTGCAGGAATACTTCCGATACGCCACATTTTCCCATACTTGGGAAGGAGCCGAACCGCTGTTCCACGATGTCCTTCATGAATCGGTACACAAATTGGCAGCATCGCCCACAGTCTCGAAGTTGGTGATGTTCTGTATGACGGTGCGGGAAGCTGGGTTGCGCTGGGCATGGTCCGATACATGCTGTATCAACAAAATGGACGGCTCAGTTCTTCAGGAATCCCTGACCTCGATGTTCCAATGGTATCGCGAATCCGCCCTCACGATCGTTCACCTAAACGGTGTACGATCTGACTCGGAGCTGCGTGCTCTCGTGAAGTGTTTTTGGAACACCCGTGCATGGACGTTGCAAGAGTTCTTTGCATCCCGGGTCATCCGTTTCTACACCGAAGATTGGAAGCCTTATAGTCCCCAAGAGGGTGTGTACAACCACAAGAATTCATCCGTAATCATGGGCGAGATGGCGGCCGCAAACGGCGTTGATGTACAAGTTCTGCTCTCTCTCCGACCTGGATCAGAGCATGTACGGCAGAAACTTCGTCTTGCCGCGACGCGCATTGCTACGAAACAAGAGGACATAGCCTACTCGCTCTTCGGCATATTCGATGTCTCCATCCCAGTCACGTATGGCGAGGGCCAACAACGTGCTCTGGGTCGTCTCTTACAAGAGGTCTTGACTCGGTCAGGTGATGTCACCATTCTAGCCTGGACAGGGAAGGCCTCCGACTACAATAGCTGTCTTCCTGCAGAGATTGGTGTATATCGCGAGCCAGCGTCACCCTACATCCCGTCGCTAATTGAAGATGACAAGATGGATACACTGGTCACGAAACTACGGACATCCCGGGGGTACCTCAACTCAGCTGTGATGCTATACGATCGACTTGCACATCTCCAATCTCCGCGTCTTTTCAGCCGCCGCTTGAGCTTATCTTGCATCGTGTTTCCGCTGAGAGGTCTGTTGATCTCGAACAGTGGTTCTCAGCGGGTCTATCGTGCTATGACATCCGCGCTCGGGGATGTCGAGATCAAGACGACGGAAGAATTATCTAGCCTGAGGAATCTGGTGCTCGTGCATCCATGGCTTCAGTGCCTTCTTGATCCTGTCCTTGCTTCTGAGGATGTGATTGTGGACGATCACGCTGAACCGCTCACCCCACTCGATGAGGACGGCGGGGACAGCAATTCCGATGCGCTCTCTCCCTTCTCATCACACACTGTACCCCTTTCAGACGAAATGCTTACCAGAGCATTACGACTTTTCGTGCGTCTTAGACAGCCTTTCGGCGCGCTATTGCTCGTTCCTCTATCGCACAATGAATACAAACGTGTCGCATCCGATCACCTCATCGTCGTGCAGCTACTCGAGAACGTTTCACCGCGCTATCTCGCACAGAAGATACGGACGCTAGATATCTTGTAGTTGCCGTGCTGTCTTGTCCAACATCCAGAAAAATCTTTCAACGGCCGAACGGTTCCGTCACTACTCGGCTCGCTCGCACTCAGTTCATTTCCGACACCAGTGAGCTCGAAATGGCGACCCGACCTGCACTCACGAAGAATCGAGGAGCAACTAAGTACGTAGGACTGGCCAGGTAGATTATTAATAAACAAGTAATCTATTCTCTTTCCCAGACCAGCCGGACTGGATGTCGCATAATTGACTGTCTACGACAGCAACTAAATGAATAAAATCTAACAATTACCATACAATGTGGAGTACGTGTCCTTGTGTTCCGAATCGAGGCCAAACCATTGTATGTACATACGTTACTGGTAGTACTGTCTGTCATTCCTGCTAGTCACTTCCGTCAGGCGCGGTAGAGAAAAGTTCCACTACAGCGTTCCAAGCTTCTTCTGGCTTATCCCGTCGTAAGTATTCGGGATGGGAGGAAGTATCCCATTTCAACTTCCCGCGCGCCGGAAACATGCTGGAGCCCACTGTACGGAGCTGCTGCTGGAACACCTCCCTGCGGGATATAATCCTGTCTTCACCGATCACCCCCTCCCGGTAGTCATAGCTGAGGACGCCACGTAATCGCAGAGGGGGAGAGAACCCGGAATCCTTCGGAGTCGGGAAAGTACGGGCAAAGCAATTCAAGTGCTCTTGAATGGTAGTGGCGTTGCGAAAAGGGACGTCTGCGACTCTATCCACGTATATGGTCCCGACAAGAGTAGACTGGGATCTGAACAGACAGGTTGGTTGTCGTCACGTCCAAGAAGCCAAGACAGTCTTACTTTGACTCTCTCAACCAAAGCCTCGTATTCTGCTCTGCGGCTTCTTCATTGCGAGTGCCAGTGAGAAAGGACGGCGTGTCTACGAATACGATGTACTTTTGTTTTTCCGAGGCCTGCAAAGCAGTCCTTGCTTCATCGGTGAGTTCGCATCTGATTGCCTGTACTTTTGTCGTGCTGGGTTTGAGGTATTCGCCAACTTTGATGTGAGGGCTCTCCGTCACTGCTTTTATGAACTGCGAGGGGATTGAAGCTCAACCATAATGCGAAGGAGAGGGTCGTACCCAACTCTTTCCACCTCCCGAAGGGCCCACCATACTGCATGACAGATAGCTGGTCAGTATGGAATAAGACTTTTAAAATACCTTTCAGAAAACACACAATACCACTATATCATCGGCTTTCAGTTGGAATGTTGGACTAAATTTGCGCTTGAAAAAACGAGTCATAAACATCATGTCGTCGGAGTCTTAGCGAGGTCCCGTCGCAAGGGTTGTATCTGCTGGCCAAGGAGTGGAAAGCCGGGGGAAAATGGGATGAGTTTGTGTCGTCCCCCCGTCAACTCAGCGTCAACAATCTGCTTTGGTAATCACCATTATTCCACACTGCAGGGTTTATGAGCGAAAGGCGGCCACGTGCGCAACCATGCAATGCGTATAACACGCTGCACATCTCCGCCATTGGAAGCGTGACACACTGCGGCATACCTGTGCATTACAACTCGCATCCTTTCGGAGTCGTGGGTAATGAGAAGGGTGATATTTTGAGAGCATCTTAATTAAATACGATTGAAGATAGAATTACAAAATAAAATATTATGAAGCACACACCTGCCATCTGCAAAGGTGGTAGCCGACAGGTGTGCAACGTTATCGCTTGAGTGCCCTACCGGAGGCATTTGAGAGCTATGATTGGATGATGGCTAGCAAAAAAGGAAATTAAGGGTCCTACTAAAAAAGAAAACGAGCGCAGCCCGGATCCCAAAACTCACTTCAGAAAGCCGATAGGCCCCTGTCATGGGGTCTAAAATATTAAAAGTGCGAAAAAGCGCGTGGACACACAGGAGGGAATAGGGACACGTGGCAACTCGATCGTTTCAAATATTTTGTTGTGCAATTCTATTTTCAATTGTTGTAATGCTATTCAAGGAATAGTGGAAATTATACATACAGTCAGGTTGCAATGATGGTGGACTGAATAGGTTTTCTAAGAACCTAAGAATTTCCACACTTCACGGGCATATGATTCAGAGGATTTCGTCTGGCCAGTAAGGTACTAGGTCAACTCTGCGCCTTCAAGCTTTCAAGTTCCGAGATGGCCTACATCAAACCCACCGCTCGAAATCACTTGTAAATTGTCGCGTGGCTGATGATCGATACGGATGTGGTATGGGACACATCCCTCCAGAGTCCACTGCATACCTTGTGGGCTGATCACGGTGTACCCTTACGATGATGCCGGGTGATGCCGGAAATTGGGATAGTGCTGGCACGGGATTGGACCGCACAGGTCTCGACGAAAGCCACCCTGAGATCGGTAATTTAATAATAGCGCTGAAAGGTAAGTGACATCGAGGTAGACATGAGGCTGCCACAGTCTGCCAGTGACTCAGGCAGCATCGAGTCATTCATCTATCAATCCTATCTCTGCCGTGGAACCATTCCGCTTACCTGCCACTAAGCCACCCACAAACGAAGGAACAGTCCACCGTAAGTCAATCGTAGGATAAGGTTGACACTCTCATCGACCCATGTTTTGACTTCTGAGCAGCAATTCCATTAGCATCGAATACAGACAAAGGCGCAATGCGAGGGAGGTGGGGGAAAGCTAGTAAGGTTTGCCGCTACTCACCACTCGTCAGCAAATGCCGGTTTAACACATCCCAATAGATACTCCGAAGGTCGGGTCAAACTGCCCCATCCCATGTACCGACTCCGCCTCCAACAAACCACTCTCAGACAGACGAAGCACACAGAATGACGGATGATGGGCATGTTCAGGTAGCGGAGGAAACTCGTGTGGCGGAGCTTTCTCTGTCTCCAATAAACGCAGAGAAACACGTTCGGACCGACAAAGAATCCGCAATGACGGATCAACGATCTCAGCTATCTCTTGCGTTGGATTCTCCACCTCAGACCAACGCAGAGCGACATTCTCAAAAAGACGAAGAGAACCCTCGGGCAGTTCAAGGACCTCAGGTAACCAAAAAACCTCCTACGACACTGAACATAGAAGACGGTGCAACAGATGATGTCGTGATAGCGTACGTGACAGAAATCCCGACTGTGAATTGTCTGACTTGCTGTCCACAAGTGTCATAGGACCAACCGGTTCTGGCAAGAGTACGGTGAGACAAACAGCAAGTATTGGAATTTGTTTACTGATATACCGTCAGCTCATATGCTCCGCGAGTGGAAACGACACTCAGGGAGTAGGCCATACACTGAAATCGTTTACAAGTGAAGTCCTTGCTGTTAGATTCCAGGACCAGGAAACTGGGCGATACGTAGTCCTGGTGGATACACCGGGATTCGACAACGCATATAAATCCGATCACGCCATTTTTCGCATGATTTCTGACTGGCTCAAATCAAGGTAATGCATCATGTTTATTAGTCCGCGTTTCTCGGCTACACTCTCGTCCTCACAGTTACGACAAGAAGAAACTCCTCTCTGGGATTGTATATCTCCATCGGATAACGGACAACCGCATGGCCGGTACGCCGCTGAAGAACCTCCGAGTGTTCCGAAAGCTGTGCGGAAGAGACGCTCTTGCGAAGGTATACCTCACTACGACAATGTGGGATGAAGTTGAGCCGACGGTCGGCGAGAGGAGGTTGGATGAGCTCGAGAAGGGTTACTGGAAAACGATGATTACTCATGGAGCCCAGATAGCTCGCTGCAGGAGCGACGATGACTCCCCGAAAGAGCTTATTCGACGTATCCTCGCCCGGGAGAGCCCTCGCATGGTGCAGCCACAACAAGGGATGGCCGAGCCGAAGATGGGACTCAAAGAAACAAAGCAAACTGCCCCAGCCTGTGTACCGACTGCGCCATCCGCCGAAACAGAAGCCCATTCTTCGCCTTTGACAAACCACTCTCAGACAAACGAAGCACAGAGAGCGACGGATGATGGGCATATTCAGGTAGCGGAGGAAACTCGTGTGGCGGAGCTTTCTCTGTCTCCAACAAACGCAGAGGAACACGTTCGGACCGACAAAGAATCCACAATGACGGATCAACGATCTCAGCTATCTCTTTCGTTGGATTCTCCACCTCAGACCAACGCAGAGCGACATTCTCAAAAAGACCAAGAGAACCCTCAGACAGTTGAAGGACCTCCTCAGGTCACCGAGAAACACCCTGCGGTAGTGAACATAGAAGACGTTACAACAGATGATGTCGTGATAGCGTACGTGATAGAAATCCCGACTGTGAATTGTCTGACTTGATATCCCCAAGTGTCATGGGACCAACCGGTTCTGGCAAGAGTACGGTGAGACAAACAGCAAGTATTGGAATTTGTTTACTGATATACCGTCAGCTCATATGCTCCGCGAGTGGATATGACACTCAGGGAGTAGGCCATACGTTGAAATCGTTTACAAGTCAGGTCCTTGGTATCAGATTCCAGGACCAGGAGACTGGGCGATACGTAGTCCTGGTGGATACACCGGGATTCGACGACACATATAAATCCGATCTCGCCATTCTGAACATGATTTCCGATTGGCTCAACTCAAGGTAAAGCATCATGTTTATTATTCCGCGTTTCTCGGCTACACTCTCGTCCTCACAGTTATGACAAGAAGAAACTTCTCTCTGGGATTTTATATCTCCATCGGATAACGGACAACCGCATGGCCGGTACGCCGCTGAAGAACCTCCGAGTATTCCGAAAGCTGTGCGGAAGAGACGCTCTTGCGAAGGTATACCTCACTACGACAATGTGGGATGAAGTTGAGCCGAAGGTCGGCGAGAGGAGGTTGGGCGAGCTGAAGACGGATTACTGGAAAACGATGATTACTCATGGAGCCCAGACAGCTCGCTGTAGGAGTGACGATGACTCTTCGAAGGAGCTTATTCGACGTATCCTCGCCCGGGAGAGCCCCCGCATGCTGCAGCTGCAAAGAGAGATGGCCGAGCTGAAGATGGAGCTCAAAGAAACAGAAGCTGGGCAACAATTGTATTCTCAGCTGGAGATGCTGGTGGAGAAACAAACGGAGCTTCTACGGAGGATTAGCAAGGAGAGGAAGGCGACTGCAAAACCGAGTGTGTTGGAGGAGCTTCAGACAGAGTACGATGATTTGCGGGCTCGGACAGATGACAAGTTGCGTCAAATGGAGGAGCTGAAGTTGCCACGGTTGAAGAGTCTTCGCCGTTTATTTTTTCCGAGACGAGATTGACGGTGAGCTGAGGTCAAATGTCGATGCGTTATTTGATGCTCATGTGCATGACCTTCGACTTCGTCAGTTGGATCAAGGGTTCTGAACGTTTTGAACTTTGGAAGAATCGAACACGTATCTACCGCAGGATCCCTAGATATGATGTTAGATATGCGTATACTACGACCTCTATGAGTGACGTGTCCTCGCAGTCTCCTGTTAGTGAATGTGCTGTTTGGTTTGCATCGTATGGCCGCGGCTAACGAGAGATGGTCACCGTATTGCACAAAGGATCCGGAAGCGACAGATTTACTTCATTTCTACTTTATGGTCCACTTCGGCACGGTATCTACATGTAAAGTTATCTACAAGGTGCGCCTGGCCGGCGTTTGCTGTCCATTTTTGTCCCAGTCAACCTGAATCCCCGCCGCTCGCAGTGACTGAGAATGTGATGATGGACCGAGAGGTCGTGGAGAGTGTGATCAATCATAGTCGGCCTGGGGATCGACTTCAATGTTAGTGAAGCTCTTTGGGACCGATGGCGGCTCTATCGCCGAGGCTGGGTAGTAGATGTAGAGTTGGGGGATCTACGGAGGATGTGACAAGTTCTGGTAAGAGTGGGGTAAAAGGGGATGGGGCAAACGAGAACAGTCCTACTCGCCGCCGTAGTGTGGCTTCGTGTCTTTCACATTGAAAAAGGCACGGTATGCGGGCATGTAGAACCTAAAAGGAGGGAGAAGTACTAGATGTCAGTTCGGTCGGAGCTCCCTCATAGCGGGATGGAGTTAGCAAAGAGCAGTACTTGAAAGCTCCAGGACAGGGATGGCACTTCCTTTATCCTAGTTGTCACTGAGGTCCAATTGGCAATTCTACGTTGTCTATGCGACTTCGAAGGCTCAACCCGAAACCGAACTCGTAAAGAGGGGTGACGTTACCGAGGAGACCGGGGCACCGACCACAGCCACGATATGGCTCAACGCGAAGTTCGCAGACCAAAGGGAATACTGTCAGTAATGACGACTTCCGACCCTCCTGTTATTCTGAGCCGCAACAGAGAGTAAGGATGACTTCATAGGGCTTGGGCCCATCATGTCAGGCTGCCTTGCAGGAAACTGAAAGGACCAACCAGCAACTCAATGAAATGAGGGACGTGAAATGGCTAGACACCAACGTCGGAGTCGCATGCCGCATGGAGGCTTCCATTAACCTATCTCCACCCACGCTCTCAATTTCACCAAGTCTGACGACTGAAACATCGAGGCGATGTGCTTCCTCCGCGCCGGCCCCACTGGGTGAGAGTTCGACATCCATCGAGGTCAAGAGGTCTCAAGGTTATTTTTCGCCGCGTATTTCATTCCAGTGCTGAATTTCAAACGGATTGGAGATCAGAACGAGTTGCCCGCCAAAATTTTTGTATGTCTCTGTTTGCTCCGTCGGCTGTGCAGAGGAACACGTCCCAAAATTGACTTGACCCACTTCGCCCTCAGCGGCCTTCAACTTATCCGATCATGCCCAAGGCTTGAAGACTTTGAAGGTGTGGCAACTGGCATGCACATGGAATGTGCACACGCTGGGTGCCACATGACAAATACTTTACGTAATAATATATCCAATTCCGTTCATGACTTAAACAGACTAGATTAGAGATTAGTACGGCCGAACAGGAGCAAGCTGGCTTGTTAAAATCCAGTGCGAGGCGCACGCCAGCCGAGGGCACGAGAGGCAACAAATGCAAGTTATTTAAGTTATGTAATAAACATCACGTGATATGTACTGCCATCCAATCACAGCCTGCGTATGAATGCTCGATCCTTGAAAACTTGACCCCTTTATTTCTCGAACACAACTCGCTCGTTCCAGTTGCATAGCTCAATTCCTGTAGATTCAATGGTCCTCCAGCTCCTGTATTATTTACAGTATTTATAGAAATTTTCTAACTGTGTTTTTTCAGCAAAATGCAGTCATGTGGTTTTTGTGGCTGACAGCTGCAGCCCACCTTGAGGCTCACATGCTGGGAGCCCCGGCATGCGCAGGGGTTGGTTGGTCGACCAATCTCGACCAATCACGACCCATCGACCTATAATTCAAACTCTGCTCGGCCGTGACCGAAGCGACCTTTCGGTGTCAGGTGATGTGCGTGGTGGCCGTGCAGGGGTGGCTGTGGCCCGAGGGGGGAAAAT
>JBBPQV010001437.1:0-10267 GCA_038092675.1 Boletus rufocinnamomeus
CCGTTCCCAGCCCCCGCTCTTCGTCCACGTAAGTTCCGAACGAACGAACATTCTGAATCGAATCTGATGTACGTCAAAGATGCTTTCAGACTATGTTACCGTTACGGGAGATACTTCAATTCTCCAGCGCGGGCTTCCTAGCGCTGAGGTATGCGTTTTGTTCTGCTGCTCTTGCCGTGCTAACCAAGATACCTCAGGCCGAACTTGCATGGTGGGCCAACAACCGGACAAGTCCGGTGACGAGCCCATACACCGGCCAGACTTATTCGATGGCTCGCTATGCGGTTAATAACAGCGCACCACGCCCGGAGTCGTACATTGAGGATTACTTGACGGTCCATGACCCCACACTATCGACGCCTCTCACTGACTCCCAAGCTGCCGATGTATATAGCGAGCTCGCCTCCGGAGCCGAGACTGGCTGGGACTACAGCTCCCGGTTCCAGCTTGTCCCGCAACTTGGCAATCCTGGTCTCCGTACGCTGAATGTCAGGAACAACGTTCCCATTTGTCTGAACAGTATACTTTGTGAGTAATGCAGTTGGCCGTCTTCGCGATAACCTGTTGACTTGTCCCAGACAAGGCCCATGTCCTTCTAGCTGGCCTTTACGAAAGTTCGAACACTACAGCTGCTGCCAACCACCTCCAAATTGCTTCTGGGATCCGCGCTGGGATCTTGGACCTCATGTGGGACTCTTCGAAGCTTGCGTTCTATGACTTCAATCTTACTTCGAATTCACGCAACTCCATATTCACGGCCGCGACGTTCTACCCAGTGTGGAACGGCATCATCCCCGACGAGGTCCTTGCTTCTCAGGCGAACGCGTTCGGTTACTTCGCCTCTGTGAACATGGTCATGAACAAGTACAATGGTACTTTCCCTGTTACCTTCGTGGACTGGACGGGGTTGCAATGGTAAGTGACCATTGTTCTTGATATTCCGAGGTCATTGCTGACGTGCCCCCTCAGGGATTCACCGAATGCTTGGCCTCCTCACCAGTACATCATCATCTCCGCTCTCGAGGCGTTGCCCTCCAACCTTACAACAAATACCCTCCCCACACCTGGCTCGGGACAATCAACATATGACCTCGTTCCTGCTGGTCAACTCAATTTCACAGAGGCCCAGCTCCCCGGGCAACCATTCCATGACCAGCCGACTGTCAACGTCACAGCAACAGGATCCGGTGCGGATATCAACCAGTTGAACGGAACTGTCGTGAACGGTGGAAACGCCACAGCTGGCGAAGGTTGGGCGGCTACCCTCAGGCGAGAGATGGCAAATAGGTACATGACGAGCGTTTTGTGTAGCTGGTAAGCATACTCCCTATTCTTGGCTTGTTCGACTTGTCATGTCGTCTGTAGGCACGCCACTGGAGGGTCTATTCCGGGCATGCTGCCCCAACTTCCTGCTTCACAACTCAACCTTACTGGCAGTATCGGTAACACTGGCAATGTACGTCGTCTGTTTCCGCGTTGCTATATATGTATCTGTTGGACTCCAACTGATCGTCCGATTCAAGATGTACGAAAAATTCTCCAATCTCAATGTCGATTCCTCGGGGTATGGTGGTGAATACACCGTCCAAGCGGGTTTCGGCTGGACGAACGGTGCCCTGCTGTGGGTTGCAGCCAACTATGGTCAATTACTTGTCGCCCCTCAGTGCCCCGCGCTTGTCGCTACCGCGACTAGCGGTGCTGCAGGCCTAAGACTGTCCTCGTCCTCTGTGGGAGCCATGGCTGTTGCTGTCTTTGTGTCGCTCGTCGGATCATTTGTGTTGTAAAAAAGAAGTCGTTGGTGAACATGATCACGGGTAACCTTTATCACGATTATCACGATAGCCATTGCCCAATACCAAAGATATCCGGAAGAAAAAAAGAAAAAGAAAAAACATTGGGCTGAATGTTTATTCTGGAGGGACAAATGCATTTTTGTTCTCATCTGGTGGTGTGCCGTGCTAGTAGTACCAGGCAAGCCCGAAATAGACTACGAAAAGCTTTGGTCAGCGGAGTTGCGTCGATTTTTGCTGTGGCCCAGATCCGTTCCTCCCCAAACCAGACCTAAAACTTCGAGATCGGAAGTGACAGTCGTTCTGACTACGATGATCCGTTCCGGGCCCGGCGATCGGGCATATGCCTCTTGGTTGTTCACCCAGCCTAACTCTCTGAACGGATTTGCCACCTCCCTCGTTCGTCTCACTTCTTCCATTAGATCTACAGGTGGTCTGAAATCGCCTGCTATCCTCTCCGCCAAGACAGATCGAGAATGAAGCTTTGAAGGGGGCTACTGAGTGGCCACAATAGTACAACTGGATTTCCCGGCCCATGGCAGAACGCGCCCTCACAGTCAGTCCACTTCATAATCCAAACTTTTCACAACCCTCGTCCATCCTCGTTTGCTCTTGGCAATCTACGGTAGATTATACGCACACAGTAGTGCAGCAGTACCCATCTCCACTTTTATTTATAAGCCAGCCTTCTTATAATTCCTCTTCCCCTCTGCACCACTGTTCCCGCTCGCCTATTGACTCGAAATCCATCGGATTTATCATTTAATCATGTCGAGCTCACTGCCTCCTGATCATTTTCTCGACCAGCCTCGTCCAGACCTCGTCGTCGGTGGAGTGGACGGCTCTGTTGACACAACCACCCTTGCCGCACACGATTTCGATGTCGATACACGGACTGGCTTCATGCCTCCAGATCCCCCCATCAGCCGTCTCCCCATCGAATGGGAGCCATGGGAGATGACCCTTGGCCAAGCATTGTCGATGAAGCTGCAGCTTGCAATGAAACCGGATCTTACTGAAGACGAGATTGCATATTCTGCTTCGTGGCGAGAAAGCGTGCGCGATAACGTGAGCTATTTCTTTCCTGTCCCGCTCGTAATTACCCTTTTTACTTACCTTTATCTTGGCTTCTCGCATGTGTCACTACTCCCTCCGTGCATGGGATATCGACCTATTTCACCCAGTTACCTATGCTTTCGACAAAAGGCCTTACATCCTCCGAGCTGTTACTGCGGCGAGCCCATCATGTGCTCACTTTCATCATGCACATATATATTCATACACTCCCACTCGACGCCGAGCTTCGTATTCTACCTAGTATTTCTATTCCCCTCCTTGAGGTCGCGACGCATCTCCAGCTCCCACCTGTCACAACTTACTCTGACACCGTTCTCTATAATTGGTGTTTCAAATCTCCAATAGATGGGACGACACCGCCCACGCTCGACAACCTCCGCAGTCAGGACCTCTTCACGGGCACAAACGACGAGCAAGAGTTCTATCTTGCTTCCTCACGCATCGAGATCAGGGGTGTGGAAGCCCTTGAACTGATGCGCGCCACAATGGACGAGTTGTTTGTTGGAGATGAGATTGCTGTGCAACGGATCATGGGATACCTTCACAAACTTGCTTCCGTCGTCGACAAGCTGACGAGCATTCTGCTGAATGTCAGAAAAGGCTGCGATCCCGAGTTCTTTTATCACAGCATCCGACCTTGGTTTTGCGGCGAGAACTCTGATCCCATGAACAGGAAGTGGATCTTCGAAGGCCTCGACGAACACCCGGAGATAGAACCACCGACGGACTTGTCCGGGTCGAGTGCAGGTCAGAGTGCGCTTATCCACGCCCTTGATATCTTCCTCGGTCTGGACAACTGCAACGCCTATGAAGGCTCCTTGTACGACGACAGGTGGACGTTACTTCGCCGCATGCAGATCTACATACCGAGACACCACCGCAACTTCTTGCGTCATCTAACTGCTAATTCGAGGCCTGTACGGAATCTAGTGATCGGTGGAGATCCAAGGCTCGTGGAGGCGTACAATGCTGCGGTCCAAGCCGTCAAACGATTTAGAGACGCGCATATTCAGATTGTCGCGCTATACATCATCGGACCAGCGAGTCGGGAGAGAATGAGAGCGAAGGGGGCAGAAGAAGCGGGGTTGGAGGAGAAAAGACCATTATTAAAGGGAACCGGAGGGACCCGTTTGGTGCAGTTTTTGAAGGGCGTGAGGGACAAGACTGCGGAGGCTGTGGTAGGTGTAGACGCGACATTAGCACCATCCCGCTAGTGGGGTTGTACTATCCGAAAGATGGTTTACCCTCAGTACTATGAAACTCGTTGTCCTCTTTACCGAAAGAAATGCCCACGAAGTTACAATATATCTCGAGTCGTCAAAGTGGAAGCTGCCGGGACTCTTAAAGTTGTTGATTAATCACAGCCCACCGTCAGGGGGCCCGACGATCTACTTCTCCGCGTGATGTAATGACGTCCAAGTGAAAACTGAATCTGGACAGCTCTGCAACTTGTGAGTCGTGACACCCAAGTCGTAGATACCGCATCAGGTCCCCCTTTATACTGCCGACTCACAATCGTTCTCGTGTGGGGCGGTGGCCCTTCCCTTGCGAGAACGAACAACAATATGATAGCGATGACTATTTTGTACAGGTATCAAAATCATGTATCCTTTACAGACCAAATAACATCGTAATCCAAATGAGCCAGCAAGAGTGAGTAGCAACACCAAGCCGAGGCGGACCTGTTCCTCAAAATAACCGGCCGCGGTCATCTTCCTTGATCATGTCCGCACATTTCTCACCAACCGCAGCTGTCGCGGCGACGAGATGAGCACCCAGAATGGACGGAAATATGCTCGAGTCTGCGATTCGCAGGTTCCGCACACCGTACACCCTCAGACGGTCGTCTACAACGCCGCCCTCGCTCTCTGGCGCCATGCGACACGTCGACGAGTAGTGGTAAGTGCTCCGAGGCCGGCTCTGGATAAACGCATCAATGTCTGCGTCCGTTGGGCCGGCTGGAACGTCGGCGTCCGAGATGGCGTAACCTTGTTCTGCGAGCTCGTGCTTGATGCGCAGGGAAAAGCGCACAGCGTCCCGCATGACCTGCCAGTCATTCTCGGTTGCAAAATAGTTTGGGTCGACCACGGGGTTCGCGCAGGGGTCCGTGGACGCGAGACGGACACTGCCAGTAGACGTAGGCTTTAGGGTAACAGTCAAGAAAGCAAGGCCTCCGTCGATAACTTTTTTCAACTCTCCGCCGGGAATCTGGAAAGTACCGGAAAGCAGTTAGGCAAATAAGGTGGAAAAATGATTTCTCGTACCGTCATGAGTTCAACGTCCGGGAGATTGCTGGGGAGAGATGCATCTTTGTCCTCCTCCGTGCGCATTACAACACGAGATTTTTCATCGAGGAGACGAGATTGGATGAAGATGGATAGTTCGGGCAAAGGGCCAAGAAGCCATCCCGTGCCGAAGAGCAACCACTGAAAGAGGACCACGATGAACAACCAAGGTCGCAGTTGCAGCTGTGTGAGGGAGTCACGCAAGGGAACGCGGAATTGCACGAGAACACCTATGTGATCTTGCTATAGACAGGTCAACCTTAGCTATAGTTCCTCAAAACGAGTCCAGGGTTCACGTACGAGGGAAGAGCCGACACCGGGAAGATCCTTGCGAATGGGTATTTGGTGCTCCTTGAGATGATCTACAGGTCCGATACCACTGATAGGATTAGGTGTCAGTTCCGCTGGTAATCTGAAAGTGGGAAACGGACCTGAGCATGAGCATTTGAGGTGAACTAAAAGGTCCAGCAGACAGGATGACCTGGCGCTTTGCACGCACAAGACGGGACGGTCCACCCGTATTGCTCTGTATCCAAACTCCTTCTGCGGATGCCTCACCGGAGGTATTGGAAGAAACATGAATACGCTGCACGAGAACCGGGGTGCACACATGTAAGTTAGCGCTACGCGAGCTGACAAGGTGAGCAGGGAGGAACGCGGTATGTGTCGAGCTTCTTCGTCCGTTGCTGTCTATGGTGTAGTGCATTCTAGTGCACCCGTAGGCAGGTTGAGAAGGATCGTTCAAGTCATCCACATAAGGTACCCCGAGTGCGGTGGTTGCTCGTATGACGCTGGCATATGTACACCAGTCAAATGAGCACGAACATCAGGAAGAGACAGTGATATTTACCGTGGAGTGTTGTTCCAGAAAGGGAAATTATGAGAACGGGTTGGCCATTCCCCTGCATATGCCATGAGAAGATGGACATCGGTGAGTCGTAGTAGGCATACCTGATGTGCCATGATATGGCTTGGGATTGCGGGGATCCTGGTCGAGATCTGTCTCGGAGCGGGTGAAGAAGCGTAGCATATCCTCATATCCCCACCCAACTCTTCCTGCATCACGCCATGAATTGTATTCTGCAGGTACACCACGGTTGTATAGCATCCCGTTGATCTTCGACGCGCCACCAAGGGAGTTGGAACCGACGAGCTCTATCGTGCGGCCACCAAGATGTTTCTGTGGCGTCGAGCGCAACACACGAGAGCGAGATCCATCTGTGGCAATTCCATACATGGAGAGCAGGGGAATATTGGAGAGCCAGCCTCCCTTGACGCCACCGCGTTCAAGCAGGAGCACCGAAACACCTGGGTCTTCGGAGAGGCGGTTGGCAAGGACACAACCGGCGGTGCCGCCGCCAACAATGATGTAGTCGTACACCTCGAGGGCGTCTGAAACGAGGATCGTTGGATACCTAGTCTTCCAGAACATGTTTCCAGTGGAATACCCGGACGTGTCAGGCTAAGAATTGACACCCGAGGCTGTTGGCACTGAAATATAGGTTTTTGATAGCTCAGGGTTTTCGTGTGAAAGCATCAAGCAACCATGTGGAGTTCCGTCGGCGATTGTCGTATCGACCATGGGCTATGTACCATGTCGGCGATTTTTCGAAATGCCACATCCGCGCCCGACGGTCACGTCAGAGCTGAAATTACGTGAGTAGCGCGACTATGACAGCAACAGTCAATAATTGATCTAGCGACAGCGCAGATATCGTGTATCCCAGATTCTCAGTTACGCCTCTTCCCCGTGTATCCCCACCGTACTCAAATGCACTTTCTTCCATACACCTTCAAACTGCCTCGTAGGACGGTCTCAGATCCGTATTTTTGATTACGCATGACAGTGGGTCTGGAACGTTCCGGCCCATCGGGTACCTGTCACCTCTGTCTGTGGCGTCCTCATCGGTTTCTGTGATACCACCATCCCTGCGCATGATGAGGTCGCACCCGATCCGACCTAGCGTCCTCTCCCGACCGCAAAAAACGGCGCAAGATTACCAGCGGGGCCGACCAGGGGCGCGGAAATGCAAAGCCCCACGACCGAATTCAAGGGCACGGGTATCCAAGGTGGACTTTACTCCCGGATTCAATGAGCGGGCATATAATTGTGGGTTTGACTCGACTGTGCGGGCGTGGGGTGTCGAGTCAGCTGCGTATATGGATCCGATTGTACGTCTTTTCATCCTTCCCGTTTCATCGAGTAGCACGTAGAAAGCCGATGTCATATTGGTTCCCATCCTGTTTTATTTTACTTTCTGTTTATATTCATCTTTGTTGTCTAGGGCCCTCCTGAATGGCCGATGCTCGATCTAGTAGTTACACCTGATGGACTCACCATCCTTACGCCCCCTACCGACCGGACCGTCTTTGACCTCTGTTCGTCCTCTCTCACTCGTATAACCGGAAGGTTCATTCAATCCGCTACACTATCCTGTCTGATTTATCGCAGCGTTGCACGGACCTTTTCCCTAAATACCAACGCCAACGAAATCTTGCCCTCGCCCCCCTCGAACCTGAGCACACCTCAAGTCCTGACAGGCACCTACGACGGGGTCGCCCGCCTTTGGGTTCTCCGAAGCCTCAAAAACGTCGCGGGCATCAAAACATGGGACGGTACAACTCCCAAAAAGATTGTAAGTGTTGAATGGGTGGGCGAAGTCGTTGGCGTGGGCGGGGGTGGAGTCAGGGACGGTGGGTCGGTCAGGGGGATCAGGTACCATTGGAATTAGATGATATCAACCTCTGACGTTCCGATAGAATGAGCTGAGGGAAAGAGAACAAAGCGTAAGCTAAGGTATTATTTTTGTATCGCGCATTATCTAGTTTGGAATGCTGTCATCCGAAATGCCAGAAAATTCCCCATGTTCATCATACCCCCGATACAGAGTAATTTACTTCACCATAAATCATGAGGCCCGCAACCTCGGAGCGCCACCAGAGTGGGCATAAAATGGGTATCGGTATCTAGATCATGAACCTTCAGTATTACGACAACGCAGTCCATAGCGAACCCCACGCACATTGCATGTAATGAGAGGCCATTGCATCATTTATGATTGGAAAGGGCTTGTGAGGCGGGCCCGTGTCCGTACTCTGCCATCAGCTTGCCGAGCCGCAACTCAGACTCGGTCAGAGTCTCCTGAGTCGGTACGGCGCGTCGTGACGGAGGGGGAGTCGCATCGGAGCGCGTCGTAGATCGTATCAAAGATGCTGTGGACGACGAGCGAGACCCCGCCCATTTGTACCACTTGCGCGTGTTAGTGTCTGTCTTGGGAAGCGGTGGAGTAGGGAGACCTCCCAAGCCGTATTGGGACTGCAATTCGCCAAAGGCTGCCACGTAGTCTTTCTGTGGATGAGACTGCATAGTAAAATGGGAAGCAGGAGAAGAAGTAGAGAATTTGCTGGTTATGACGAGTGCGCACTGTGTTAATAGGGGGGGTGGCTTTATGTGCAGAGGAGTGGTCGTCTGAACAAATCTCGAGGAGTGCCGTTGCGACGAAGGGCCTCTGACCGTCCCGTTTATATCCTCACGCAGAAATAAAGCGTGCCGGATCGGTGAGGGACTGCCGCGAGTGCCTCCGGGTTGTCGTGCATACACAGTCATGCTGCGCTTCCGCTCGAGTCATTGTCATCGGTAAGCGCTAAATTTGGGTCTGATCAGTCTGATGGAACATGCCAGATTCCTCGGAGACAATAACCTTCCCGTTACGGAGACCCATCAAAGTCTAGGTTGATGGGTGGAGGACAGCACAGGGGCTAGGAATGCTACGGAACCATTAGAGTGGAATGGAGTCAAGATGAGTTGGCTGCCGGATTCGAAATGACTCGACGGTAATTGGTCCCGGGCGGCCCGAGCGTCTGTTTGAACCAGGAACGCGGACATGTGCTACGTCATCCAATCCCAGCTGGTGGCACAATTGCGCAGTTCCTGTGGTCTAGGAGAGGCATGGCAGGAACACACCAGCAGGGGCGCAATCCCAAGTGACGCTAGGGCACCGGTACATACGTATTGCAGGTAAACGGAGTACCGATCGTCCTCTGATTTGCTCCGGTCGTACTGATTGATCACCGCAAAGGCGGTGCGCATGCATCCCAGGACATCAGATGATTGCCTCGTTGCTGTAGATTCCTGTACGTTTTGATGGCGTCACTCCCACAGTCGCAGTCGCTCTTTAATCCTGCAAACTCTCGTCAGCCTTCGAAACTTGCATGCACGAATATAAGAATTGAATCGGAATGAACAGAGTTGCATGTTAGACAGTGGATGGTGCCGCATCTGCAAGTATCAGCGTCACAGGGTTGATTGGGAAGTGGGTTCTGTAGACCCGCACGAGAACTCAGGAGGAAAATCAAATGACCCAGCTGTAACAAAATCATTTAGCTCTGACCGATGCACCGATCACGCATCAACCTCGATTGAGTCGTTTCCATCTCACGATACACTCTGCATGCTGCCACATACCCACAGAGTCCCTCTCCATCAACTCCCATTCGTCAGCGTCTTTAGCATGCTTCAGCACGACGACGCGGATAACTTCAATGCTCTGCTTCTCTAGGTATTCCCTTGCCCCGGGTATCACCACAGAATCCGCGAGAAGGGCGAGCACTTGAAGCTTGGGGCTCTGTCGAAGGATCATTGAAAGCGCAGTATGGACGCTCCCACGCGACCAAAATCGAAAGGCTACGTGCGTTAGAAGTAGTGATGCCGCGGCCCGGCCCGAAAGCCCTGAGCCGGTCAAGCTTGGCCCCAAAAAGCCTGGCCGGGCCGTGCTAGGGGCTTGGTGGGGCCAGGAGCCCGGCCTGGGATTTTGAGAAGCCGCAGGCCGGATCAGGCCAGGCCCCAGAAGCCCCAAAAAGTCTGAACTTTGGATTCTCCGGCGCGGTCCGCCGCCGGAGTCCACCGTCGCAGTCTCAATCGCTCCCAGTCCGGCGGATTCCCCTGGAATGCAAACGCTACTCACGGTAGTCTAAGTACTAGTCAGTCTCGATGGATAACCTACATCAATACTTACTGCAGCAGCCTGCAGTTCTTCATGTTCCATCTCTACAGCAGTTGTTTCAGTTCATGAACATAGCATTCGCCATCAAGGACGAGATACTTCTCACTCTACC
>JBBPQV010001438.1:0-10250 GCA_038092675.1 Boletus rufocinnamomeus
GACTGGACTCTGGAATCAGTGTGCACAACAGCCTCCGTTGCGACCTTTTTTTTCGACACCCAGTGACCCACATCTCTGACCGATTGCTGGCCGATTGATCGGATTTACAAGGCTTTAGACCATGGCGTTTGCAATTGGGCGTAACGCAAAGGTTGGTAGCTTGGCAGGGACTGAGGTAAGTGGCTTGGACCCTGTTATGTATGCAGGAGCCCCCTATGATTGTCATGGCATCCTATATCTTCGGCACCCAAACCCGTCACGTCTGACCCTTGATGGATTGTCATCCGCCGAGGACCCTACATCGGTAAATCACACCGGGATAAAATCCCACTTAGCCGGGATAAAATCCCTAATCAGACCATGTAAGGGTGCTGCGGTCTAATCGTGTAGGCTCGCGAAAGCGTTCAGAAACGCAACGTAACAACTGCTTTCTGCTGATGTAGTCCGATGAGCGCACCTAGTACCATACGGATGGCGAGGCCAAATATTTGATAGAAAACAGTTTCCACATGTGTCTCGTTGGAAATTATTGGATCCCCATCCTCCTGGGAACTGACGTGCACGACGCGTCTCTACACCTCTGAAACATGATATACACACACTCACAGCAGTGTTTCTGATCCCGGGCCGGGGGCCACGGAAGTGAGGGTCCACCAGGCCCGCACGTCTGCATGTCACGGGGACAGATGAGAGCGCATGTCTCGCCAAAAAACACATAGAGATAAAAGGAAAGGATGGTGAACCAGTCGAGCGTCGGGGTGACTTCTCTGCGACTTGGACACCGATGGAGCAGAGCAGCCTCGTTGCGTGGTCATTTTGATGGGCGACCAGGTATGTGGTGACGACCTGATAGAATTAAAGGTTTCAAACGCTTCTATGGGAAAGAGAGAGCATGGATGGATATTCAGTATACGTCACGGTGCTCGTAATGCTCAGGTCATGGCGATGCCATCCACGTGAGCGTCATGCGTTCAAACAGCGACTACATACCTCTCAACGCCAAGCGTGTCCACCTGAACTCGTCCACACAATGGTAACCTCGATCGTGGTCCTCCGGAGACGGTGCATGTGAGCGAGCCCTGGTTGCTTCCCAAATTATAAATATCCAGCGTCGACATGATCATGAAAAGAGCCACCGCTAAGGATCACCAAACCGAACCCGACGAATACAACAGCGAGAAACTTTGACTGCGGATTCCGGATGCGGAAGGACTCGGGGAACGTGACTTGTGAAATCTGTTGCTGCTCCCTCCGATTCTCGCACGTCCCCCACCGCCGGAGGGGAACGGGGCGACGTCGATGCAAGGCGGCCGGGTGTATACCCTACATTCTCCGATACTCAATGTTGAACTCGGAGACGTGGTGATATACAGTATCGTCAAGATGTTATGGTGGACTTGTTCGCAGACTCTTCAAGTTGCTTTTTTTTTTGGCTGTTTGTCTCTTGACAGGGTCGTTTGCATGATGCCGACACAATGCATGCGGCAAATGAATTGGCGCAGTCAGCGACCGACATATTGCTATGGAGCAATAGAGACCCGAGGGGCTATCCGAGTAGATTCCACGCGGAGTCCACGCTGAAACTTGATCCCGATGCCGTGACCAGAAGTGGGGAGATAAAGAACGTCAGATTTACAACATCAATGGATTAGTAACGATAAGCGGTTGATACGCAAGGCCCCTCAACAGGGCCGCAGAAGAGCGTTTTTAGAAGGAGAGAGCCTTGATGAACGACTTTGTTGAATGCGTAACGTGCTCAGGGCGGCGATGCTGACACACTGGAGTCTGATGGCCATCTTAAGCGACACTGTGGAAAGGATGAGCGGGTGTTCCGAAGATGTGTCGGCAAGCAGAATAGTATGTGAGGACAACGTGGGGAACATTCCTCATGCACCCGGTGGCAATTTGCGCGCATTTTCTAAAATAGGAGAGGTTCTTTGATGCACTACCTTAGCTAGAACATGATCACGTCCATTTACTAATTACCCATAGAAAGGATAACTCGCGCCCTGTGACATTACGCTGGACAATGCGCGACGTCGGATATGCGCAACGCGCGTTTGAATTTTCAAGTTGGGGTAAAGCAGCACATGGCCAACAGGGACACGTCTTGGTGTGAAACGAACTGTTATACAATTTCTGTTGACGTCTTCACGACGCAGATGGACGCATCAAGATTCAAAGGAGGTCCAAGCTGACAAAAGCGAAACAAGTCCTCGGGCCGCTCAGTGGAGAAGGTCTGTCAGCGGTACTGATCTCAGCGTCTATTTGGAGCGAGGTTGGAATATTTTGGATTAATTGGGTTGATGTTTCTTTCCTGTTACCGAGCGAGATCGGTTGGTCTCGGGAAGCCCGCGGTGGACAGCGGGAAGTCAACAGTGCAACGATGCGAGGAATCAGATTGAGTCGGGCCGAGGTGCGAGTGTTGTGACTCTACTAGTACATACAAAGTTGAAAGGAGGGCAGGACCGAGACTGATTGCGTAATTGAAACATGGTGTACATGGCGTGACGACGGAGTGGAACGTTGCACTCTTACGGCGACCCAAAGCGGTGGAGCACTGGAGACGAGTGCGAAGGGCGCAACAGAGTCATGTAAAAGATGAGACGATTCGGATGAGACATCCGACGGAGGAAAAGGTTGAGAAGCGACAAGGACGGAATGTTATCTGAGGGAGCGAGTCGACAGCAGCAATCGCTCGTGGAGTGGTGGTGGTGAGAAATGTGGGAGCAGGGACGACCGAAATAAGGTAGAGCTGAGAAATCGAGGTCGGGGACGCAAAGGATTCAGATGGGCGCGAAGAATGGAATATTAACATGGGCCTCGTTCTGACCCACCGCCTCTGACCTCGCCCCCGCCTGCCCCTCCCCGCTCACAAAATCGTCCGCAGCCGACACATTGACGGAACTTATTGCGTGTGAGGTAAGCGGTCCGCCATTCAGTTGGCTCTGTCTGGTCAAAGGCCCAGGGCGCATACTTAAGTGAAATAAACAACTCGACCAAATGCCTCAACTCTATCACTCCTATGACTTTCGATCCGTATGTTGACCACCTCCGTCTCACAGACCCAAAGCTTCCTTTACCCCCCTCCTCCGCCTCCACACCGCCCTCTGTCAAGTCCGAGCCCTCCTCGTCCCCCGCCTCGCTTCAATCCTTCTCCTTCACATATCCTCTCCCCTCCCTCGACACTCCCGATCGCAGCCAATTCCCCTACCACTCCGTAACGCGCGACCGTTCCGTCTTCCGCTTCGGCATGACACACGCTCACTCACCCCATCTGCCCGACTCCTGGTCACTCAAGCGCCCTCAGCACGACCCCGCGCACGACCCCGGCATCGCACTCGACCTGAACGCGCTCTCTTTCCCCGACGACTACGAGGACGCAGACGAGCTCAGCGACCTCCCCGGCACAAACACGTCCGGCCCAGCATCACATGCCGGCCAGTCTGAGCGCACCGTCCGCCGCAGGAGCAGCAAAGGCACATTTCATCTCTTAGTGTCCATTGACGTTCGCTCTGACCTCCCTCGTCGCAGCATGCGATCAGTGCAGAAAAAGCAAGTGCAAGTGCGAGCGAGCCCCCGATAGCGACGCCTGCAAGAGTTGCATTATGCTTGGCACACGTGAGTCAATCCTCTCCCACTGCTTTCCGTGATCCCTGACAATGTCGTTATGACCCTGTCTCAACATCCGAATCGGCACCGACCATCGTGGGTCGGCGCTCGTTTCACCTGATCCTCGTCATCGTGCCCCCGTGCCTTCTATTCAATCCCTGTGAATCCCATGCCGCCCGTACCGCCACGCCCCTTGATACCCCTCCACGGATTTGGTCAACCCTGTGACTTCCTTTTCAATCATCTCAACGTACGTCTACGTAATTCAAATACATCCATCTTATCATTGCCTCGACGCTTGGTCAACTCGCCTACGCTTCCAAACGCTCGGTTGCGCCCGCATTCCCTCCATCATACAATGACCGGCCGGCTTATCATAATCTGTCGTAATGTTCATTCCGTCTTGTCTCCCCCAATCCTTTGCTCTTCCCTACTCGGCTAACGTGTTCTTGTCGGATCTCCCTCATGCCATCTTTGCATCGCATGACCCAATTCTTTACATTTATTCCCACTTTCCATCTTTACGTTTCTCACATCTAAGCATGCACTTTCTTGGGTCCTTCCCGGAAGCGTGGACCCCCCAAGGGATACATTGATGCGATCGAGGCCCGGTTGCACCAAACAGAGGCCCTCCTCGGCATTCTCTTGGCCGTGGAGGCAGAGAGGGCCGAGGATTTAGACAACGACGATGCACCTGGGAAATGTGGCCTAGAAACCCCAGAAAAGGAAGAGAGTCTGGAAGGTATCCTGGCGATCTTGAGAAAGGCAAGTGTTTATCACCATCCCACTCCATATTTCGCTCACTTGACATGATTCGGCCTCTCACATATAGGATACACTTGCGAGAGAAATTCTGAATCGTGTTGACTCATCGCCATATGGTGTCAGAGGCCGCAAAGGTGGCAGCGTCAAAGTACGACCTCACGCCCATGCCCAAGAGAGTTCGGAGAGTGCCATTGATCTCCATTCGACGCAGTAAGTCGTTGATCAGATACGAGATTGATCATCAGCAAGTTAAGGCTTTCGTGATATGCTTTTTTTAGTCCTTCAACTGAGTGGCAGAACCGTGTTACTACTCTACTTACTTCTTCGCTTCAGTCACGACCATACTTACGATCAGTCCTCCCTTCTGCCACGACCCCCTCCAACGCAATTTCACTGCATGATTCTCATCCCCCACGTCCCTTGCAAACTCAACATACCTCTATCCATCTCTACCATCCCTCTGATGGGGATCATGTTCGGCGGCAACGACGGCGCCTTGATGGTGATGAAGAAGATGGTCGTTCCTCTCCCCAAGGAATCACGCTAACGCGCAATAGCAGCACAAGTCCAGGATATTCACCCGTTCGTTCAAACACCGGTTATACATCTGGCGGCGGATATGCTTCTGGTTATATGGGTGCAAGCACTGATTCCGACAGCGAAGACGATTTTGTGGATGCTGTTGGACAGCTCAGCTTAAACGAGGATGAACAAGTTCGGTATCATGGCAAGGCGAGTGGTTTGTACCTCTTGGACATCAACGCAAAGGCAGAGGCAAGGAACGAGGGCGGGATTTGGTAAGTGGCCGCTCATGCCTTTGTTAGTTTATTTGCTGATATCATTTCACCATCAGGCGTTTTCCAAAGGCGCGGGTTTGGCCTCCGCTTCCGAACGCGGCAACGTCACCCCCCATGGCCATTGGTCTATTCTCTGGCACTCCTTCAAACAAGATGTCGACGAATGCTAGCACCGGACACCTTCCCCCTACGTCTGCCGCGCTGGACGGTGATTTGCCACTGTCGTTGCCAGATCCAGCGACAAGAGAACACTTGCTAGAACTCTACTTCACCTATGTCCATCCTGCATTCCCAATACTCCACAAAGATGCGTTTTGGGAAGGTTATCGGAAGTAAGATCAATACACAATGGATCGCGAAGCTTTTATTAAATATAATTTTAGCATGCAGAGTCCGCCAGCGGACACACCTTCGCCGCCCTCGTCTGATCAGACAGGGAGCTCGCCAGCCCCAATACAGGGCAAGCGGCGTCATGTCTCCCCTCTTTTGTTGCTCTCCATGTTCGCCATAGCTGCTCGTTTTTCATCCTCGTCCTCTCCCCTCCCTCGTTGTTCCACACCGACGTCTCCAATTACACCGGAGCCCACCCCGATGTGGACAGCAGGGGATAATTTCCTCCAGCTAGCCAAGAACCTACTTGACAACTCATACGCTTCGTCTTTCCCCTCGACTGTACAGTCTTTGCTTCTCCTTGGCTACCGGGAAATTGGCATCGGTGCCATGGCACAAGCATGGGCGTACACGGGCATGGCCGTGCGGATGGCGCAGGATTTGGGCATGCATCGGGTTGCTGACGGATGGGCCCGTGTGGGCATGGGGCGATTATTTGGTGAGCGTGAGTTGCAGGAACGGAGGCGGATTTGGTGGGGATGTGTTGTTTTGGATGGTTACGTGAGCACGTACATTGGGCGACCTTTGGCTATTTTCGAGAGCGACTACGACACGCAGCTCCCTCGTGTTGAAGAGGTGCGTCCGATTCTTCCATTCGGGGTGGTATCTCACAATATTTTATTTTTCGGTAGTCTGACGAGCAGGAGACATGGGCGCCACATCCTTCGTTGCCTCCAGACACGAGGGGACATGGATATCGGCCTGGGGCTGAAATGACACCACCCGTTCCCGGCCGCATTATGTCCTGTTTCACTGCATCTGCAACGCTATGTAAGTCCGTCGTATGAATCTGTGATGCGCTTCTTGATATATGACGTACAGCCACAATCCTATCCAAGATCGTCCAGTCAATCTATTCCATTCGTACATCCTCGCGGCATGCAGATTCCATTCCTATCGAAGGGTCGCTGGACAAATGGTATCTCGACCTCGCGGAGCATTTGCGTTTCGAGTTGCGGTATGACTCGATGGGCAACTTGAGTACGACGGGCAGCAGAGGTATACCGCCACCGCATATATTGACGCTACACATGCAATATTGGTGCACGACGTTGCTGTTGCATCGGCCTTTGTGAGTGTTTATCGTGCTTATCCTCGTTTTGAAGACTGACTGTGCGTGCTTTAGCATCCGCCAGATATACTTGTCGAACAAACAGTGCGTACCATTTTGATTTTTCGAAAGGGGTTTACGTCTGAACTTTACGTTAGTAAATCGGAGAATGGGGATGACGCAGATGTCCGTGCTGCGAGCAAGAAAAATTATGAGCTTTGTGTTGGCGCGGCAAATCACATTGCATCGATAGGTTGGTCGTTGCCCATATGCAGAAGGTTGCGGTGATGTTGATTGGGATCGACAGTGACCTTTTACCGCGAAAAATACTGCCTTCAGCGTGCACCTGTCTTTCTCTGTTTCTACGTATTCACCGCTGGTATTATGCATGTCACGAGTCGTAAGTGTATCTTTCATATACTCGATGCGAAGTCTCACGTGACTTGCCCAAGTGTCTGTCCACCCAAGCGATCCGCAAGCACGGATGGGGTTAACCAAGTGTATGGATGCCTTGCAAGATATGGAGGCTGTCTGGCCCTCGGCAGCCCGCGCAAACGAGCTTTTGCGAGGGTGCGATCCATTGAACAAGAGCGCATCCAAACGCGACCGTATCGGACAACTCGTCACACGTCAGAGTGGTCAAGAACGACAAAAACGCGCCGCAGAGCATGCTGTTGACTCGGAAGATGCATACGAGCGCTCACAGATGCACGTGCCCTCCTCCACTGGGGGTTCTCTCGTCCCGTCGCATCCATACGCCCAGCCCTGGCGCTCGACGCAGTTCACCCCGATGTCGCAGGAAACAGGGACTGGGCAACCGGGTGAATATTCTTCGACGTCGTTATCGACAACGCAATCTTCGTCGTATTATCCCTGGCCTTCGGACGGGGGCTCGTACGTGCCGTTCCCGGGGACGTTGTCCACGTCCGTCTTGCCCCAAATGTACAGCACGGGTTTGATCGACGAGCGACGGCTACCGCACACCTTGACGTCGTCCCAACACGGACAGCAGCGGTTGAGTGGGCATTCTGTGGGTGGTCAGGGTGGATACGAATCGACGAGCGGGGGACGGTATCCACAGTTTTGGAACGATTATACGTCGTTTCCACAGATGGGGATGGCGTATGGGCAGTCGTCGGGTGGGTCGGGGCAGGGACAGGATGGGATGTATTTAGGTGGGCAGTATGGGAATGTTTATGGTGCGTGATGGGATGTGGTTGATGGATGGTGGATGGTGATAGGGCTGACGTGGGTGTGATGGGATGTTGGCAGATAATCCGCCACCGCCGCCTCCGTAGTGTCTCCTCAGACAGACTGAAGCATCGAGAAAAGATGTTCCACGCTACCTTTGTTGGGGACGTGCGGCGTGGACACTGTCGAACGTTCCTTTGGACATGCGTCCCCCCTCCACCGTCCGCATTATCTCCTGCAATTGCACATGCCACGTTCATCGCCTCGCTATGTCCTGTGATGACTCTTATGACGTTTTGTCTCTCCCCACCCCTCTCCCTGGCTGTCCTGTCTGTCTGTGCTTTCATCGCTTTCTCCCGTCTCCGGGTGTATTATACAGCACCTCTCCCCCGTCATTACGATCGTTATATATTCGACTTTTTCAGGGGGTTGTCCATGATAGATGATGGCCTTGTAGTTATTGAATTGGATGATCCGAGATATCTCGTTTACGCTACTGACTCGTATGATAGAACTCCGTAATTTTAGAACGATGGTTTCTTTGCAAGTCGCCCGGTGAGGGTGTGAAGGAGATTGTGATCGATGGCGATGACGATGGCGATGAGGGAGGAACGTGGACCTTGAGGTAAAAGAGCCTCGAGGGCGAGGCGACACCTGACTCTTTTACAAGTCGACGATGGGCACCGGTAGTGCAAGTTCGACAGTGAAAGGCACTCAGGCCAGTGGCACACTACGCGATCTGTTGTCGTCTGTGGCGCAGCAGGTCGAGTCACATCTTCAGCTTCATCCATCGTCGCCTCGGAGCCGACACGGTGGAGGACGACGACGACGACGGAGTCGAATTCGGGATTGGATCGGTTACGGCGACAAGGACCAGGACCAGGACCAGGACGGGGGCGAAGGCGAGGACAGCGGTGATAATTCGCTGCATTTTACGGACACGTCAGACGACGATTTTGCAGACTCGGATATTGGCATCGTCGTTGGAGGTGGTGACGACGCGAGTTTGAAGAACGTCTCACACACTGGAAAGTTAAAGAAGAAGCGTCGCGACGGGATTCCAAACAGTCCCAATCCCGACCCCAACCACAACTCCAGCACCAACTCCAACACCAACTCCTACCAAACTCACACTCACAATCACACCCGACACGCGAATATAAACGCCAACGAGGGACAAAGAAGGATGCATATGCTACCCGACGAAATCAGGGAAGAAGAGACGGTGGACATGTTGACCGGACTCATGGGCGACGGGTTCGATCGCGAGGTCGTACGGCGGATTTTGAGAAAGTATGACGGGAACGTGGATAAGGCGGCTGGGGCGCTTCTCGAGGGTGAACGTGGCGAAGAATTCGTTGGGCCTGTCGGGCCTGGACCGGGTCAGGTCCAGAGCCAGAACCAGGGGTGGTCGGGCGTTCAAGGTGGTTCGGGGCCAAGCGGGTCGAATTGGTCGGGGGCGGGGTCGACGCAAATGCAGACGCAGACGCCATCTCAGGCGCGGTTGGACGTGGTACCCTCTACGCTCACTGGACGCCCGAACACGCCCATCATTGATTTGACACTGGACGACGACCCGGATTTACAGCGCGCGATGCAAGAGTCGATGAATACGTTGCATTCTGGGTCGCAGTCACAGCAGATGCAGACGTACGTGCCGTCCCAGGGACAAAGTCAACATCCGAACCAGATTCAGGTGCAGTCGCAGCCAGAGGGGCCGGTGTTTGGACCGAGCGAGCGTCCGCCGGATCCGAACTGGGCGATCGTCCCGTCTCATGTGCGTTGTTTTTCTTTTCCTTTCAAATTCACGCGCGTTGTTCATGTCGAGGATTTTTTGGCCTGGCCTGGTGTGTGTAGCAAAACGAGAGCAATGATGCGAGTTTCTTGCAAAATTTGAATCGTGCTATCGAGGCGAGCTTGGAAACGATGGGCGACTCGGATGCCCTCGAGCCGTTTCCCGTCGAGCAGCAGCTACGGAGGGATGGATGGCGAGTGTGTTACTGTGTGTTTGTGGGATCTTGCTGATGCGTGCATCAGTCCTGTCGTGCTACGTCCTTCGATGCATACGATGGTATACGCTGCGAGCATCATTCAAGGGTTGTTCTACGTACCTCAAGTGAGAGAGCGCATGGCGTCCTGGCGTCCTCCCGTTCCGACAAACGAGGACGAGGCAGCTCCGCCAATGAGTGGCCCAGGTGCGCATTTGGATCACACGAGCGATGGCTCAGGAGGCTGACACGGGACGACGGTCTCCAGATTTTACATTGTGGGCTCTCAGCGAGATATTCACGCACATGGATCTCGCTCGGCTGTGTGATCTCAACGTGGATAAACGGCTTTCTGCGTTCAATATCGAGCCTTGGGATCGGCCTACTCAACCTCCAGGAGAACTTTCACGAAGTGCGTGCCCTGTGTTATGGTTGGGAAGATAATGGCTGACAGAG
>JBBPQV010001439.1:0-10247 GCA_038092675.1 Boletus rufocinnamomeus
ATCGACCAATCGACCGGCATATTCGTCATAGCAAGGGGTCGATTGGTCGATCCTGATTCCAACCAGGAACCCCTTTCCATGACGAATCTGCCGACTTCGATCGATCTCGATGCCAGTCGACCGATACCATAGTAATGCTTTCCGACCTGCCTTGGCTTTCCGACCTGCCACATGGCCAGCACACGGCTTGCCAACGAGTTACAAGGTCCCGTCACCGACGACGTTCATACCATCCGACCGTATATCCCAGCTTTCTATTGCGGCAGACGTCTGGGTTTTGCGTAGTGCCTCCCACTTCATCCCGACTCGGGACAATGAGCAAGGTCGTTGGGGGGTACCATATGTCAGATGCGCGTCGCAGAGGTGGAACTTGGCAGTTCTGGGGCTCAGGCACCTCGAATGCGAGTGGTGCATGTTTCCCGTCTTTCCAACTTTGCGGGTTTGACACTTGGACTCGAATGGCATATATTGTATAAGTTACGACAGACTCCTGCGCTCGGGCGCTCTCTCACAGTCATCGGGAACTTGCTGTGTCGTAGATGGCACGATCGTGATCTACTTTGTTGGGTTCTTAAAGTAAACCCGCTGAAGAGTTTGGACTTGGAGGACGCAGAGGTGCAAGTTTCAACCCTGGCAGATTCAAGTGGTCGTTTATGAACGAGCCTAGCTGGGAGAAGAACAAGCGGTATCGTCTTTTTCTCTGCCCGTCTTCCTGACCCCGTAACCTTGTACATAGTTAATGCTGACGAGAGAAATGTGCAAACGTGGTGATCATCACGAGCTTGTTCGAGGGTGTCTTGTCGCTGGCCGCACCACGAATGCGAACGCGGCAGACATCTATATTCGTGGAGAGTGCGTTCAACAGGCTGGCCATCTCCAACAGCCAATCACCGAAGACACACCGCGCTTGCTCACTTGGCAAAAAGTATAACACTTGTGGTTCGGATTTCTCGTTCGGCGTTTACACTCACTGGTAGAGCTGGTGTGTACATTGGTAGCGAGGAAATGGCTCTCATCGGATCATCGAGGGTAAGCAGGGGAAACCTCGGTTGAAGCCATCATTCCCTGCTGACGTCGGTCTCTTTAGTTGTACAACAACTGTCGCAAACGTCGTGATCTGTCGCTGTTGCTCCAACGGTTTGTCGACGGAGAGCATAACAAGGTACAAACTATCTGTATCAGCATGGCCACGCCAATAACCCGTGTGTGGCGAGGAAGAGATGAGTATCTCACTTATTGAGCGACATTGTGGCAGTGTGACGTGTCAGTAACGTTTCCGTGTTGACGAGCTCCCTACAAACACGAGTCTTGTGGTCAATGGACTCCATGCCGCGAGGGTACTACACGGATGATGAACATGATGAGTCGTATGATGGAAAGTCGCGCCAACGCTCAAGAAGTTGCCATACATAGTTT
Organism: Boletus rufocinnamomeus; assembly: GCA_038092675.1. Lineage (NCBI taxonomy): Eukaryota > Fungi > Basidiomycota > Agaricomycetes > Boletales > Boletaceae > Boletus > Boletus rufocinnamomeus. Next base: position 1,417 of record JBBPQV010001439.1, read on the forward strand.
TGAGCGCACATCGGGTTTTCGTCTACTCGTTCGATACAAGTCAGGTGACCGACCTAATTCCTTTTACAGAAAACAAGCTGAATGACGAACTGTGCCAAGCTTGGAAGACTGTGGCGACGGGGTCTCACGCATCATTTCCACCCCGAATGTCGAGGTCGCATCGACGCAATTCCGTGCTGCCAATAGTGGCGCCGTTCTGTTCGGTGGTCGGTTGAAACCGAGCCCAGCGGATTCAACATTGGTAAAGCCAGACAACTGGTTGGACTATAACAATCCAATGCAGCGTCACAAGTAGTCTTCCAGGCCTGCACAGCATTTTTTCTATGGATTGCACAGACTTGGGCAACAGTCCTGAGTCAAGCTTTCGGGCTCAGTCACGGTGTGCTCGGATACGCCCATTTACAAGAACACGTTTTGTAGACATTTCATCGACTCTCGGCAATTGAGGGATGGGCTCACGTTTGAGCACGACCACCAAGAACACTCTACTTCTCTACTTGCGATTGGTACACATTGTTGAGTTTCGCCTGGCTTTCGCTAACAATCAGAACAGCGGGATTCCATTCGACCAGGACCGCTGTCCATTGGTAGCCATTGTTTTATCTGTGCGTTTATATGGTTGGGATGAGCATGACATCGGCACGCATCCATATACCAGTCAGCTGGTGTCCTTGGCGGTCATGTGAAACGTTCTGACAGACTCACGAGTACATGCTACAAATGTCACTACATGTCAAACCACCGGTCATGACGCATATGCAAGAGTCACGTTGGGTAAGTCTTCGGACTTCTGTAGTGTGCAACCATTGGGATTATTCATAGCGTCAGTTCGTCATCCAAGTGCTCTTCGTATTTACCTTTGAATCTGAACACACGGGTGAAGATGCTTTTGCTCGGATTGACAGATTTGTCTTGGATCCAACGGTGCGGTCCTCCTAGTGTCGTCACCGGGGATTTGCAAAGGATCATACCGTTCCCGGGTGTCACTTGTCACCCCCCTGGAGATCTAAATGCCCCCGCGCCCTGGATGTGGAATAGCAACGTCATGCCCGCGTTTGTTCACCCGTTTTTTGGCCCCCCCGCGTAATGCAGGGTAGGGGTTGCCCGCTCGATCGACGTATAAAATGGGCGACACTTGGGGAAGTCACATCCACGCTTCCCCCCCATCATCTAAACCCAGCAGCATATCATGTTCAGTCCTCTCGGAAAGCTTCTTTGTGCCGCAGCGCTCGCGGGCACCGCACTTGCGCAAACCGTCGCCATCACCTACCCCTCTGCAGGTACCACCATAACTGCCGGTCAGGCAATCACCGTTCAGGTTGCGAGAGATCTGGTGCGTGCCACATCTCGGAGCTGTCCATTGTTCCTTCCTACACACCACTACGAAGGTCGTCCTAACTCACTGACATTGACATAGCCATCATCCGAATCTGCTACGGAGTTCTCCTTGGTGATTGGATACAATCAATGCTCGTCCCCGTGCAGTGCTGGCCTCGGCCAGGCCCTGGGCAAAGTCCTCTACAATAGTCCTTACAATCCACAGTCTGTCAACGGGGAGACCGCGTATCAAAACATCTCGGTGGTCACTCCAAGCTATTACAATGGTGCCACGCAGGTCGTTGCTGCACTCTTTTATGCGACAGGGGTGTGTATCTCCCTCTCTTTTCATTCAGTGTCTTGGTTGCGTGGGCTGACATCTGGTGAAAGGTGTACGCTACCCCCGAGTTGCAGTTTGCGACTCTCGATCTTAATGCCGTCAGTGCGCAGGGTTGAGGACGCGCGATAATTTGGCCTATACCCATCAGGTTTTTCGGGATTTAGGAGAGCTTTAAATGGGAAAGAAAGAAAGAGTCGATCCTGTCTTTGAGATTAGTTTTGTATCGTTTTGAGGATGTCTATGTTTTACGTCTGGACAAACCTCGAACTTTTGGCGAAAATTCCAAGTGTGTGTGTGAACTCAGCGAAGGGACGTCCATATGCCGATCTGATCATCCTCTAGGATAGGTTACGCGGCTCACGCCCCCGATCATGCAATACACTTTGTCAGCATGCCCTGAGCGAGGCGGTGAGTCTGAATGGGCGTTCAGCAGATAGTTGGTCTCCGAGAAAAAAGTCTTGAGGGACGAGAACTTGAATGACCGCAGGGGTCTACTACTTTACTTAACAAGTTACACACAAAACTCGTACAATACAATAAACACCACGCATGTAGTAAACATTGAGCAAGCATAGGCCATTACGTAACACGCCGGATCAGCCACGTACCGCGACACATCGTTGACGGAGAATTCTAAAAACCCTATCTAACCCTCACTGTCCGTTTCGCCTTCCTCCTCGTCCTCATTATGGGTCACATTTCGTTTGACGAGTACCACCACGCCGGAACCGGTCTCACCGTATCTCTCAACCCGTTCCGAAACAACTCCGTCTTCTCCGTCGAACAAATTTGTGCCCCCACCGATCCCGCAATCAACACCGTCTCCAACACCTCCCCATCATCATCCAACGTCACATCCAAGCACGTATACCCACACAGTACGTCCTGACTCTCGATTGTCGGATACGGAAACCCGTCCAACGCAAGATCCGGGACGTCCAACGCGCTCACGGACCGTGTACTAGTAGACCGCAGCAAACTGGCGGACTCCGCTCAACCGAGACCGCTGCCCAGTGCCCATTGGTAGCCCTTGTTTTATCTTATGACACGTTTATATGGTTTTAACGAGTATGACATCGGCACGCACCCATATACCACTCAACTGAGTCGCCTCAGCGGTCATGTGAAACGTCCTGACAGACTCATTTATTGGCAGTAAAATGTCCATGCTACAAATGTACATGTCAAACCACCGGTCATGACGCATATTCAAGAGTCACGCGTCACGTTGGGTAAGCCTTCAGACTTCCGAGTCTGTAGTTTGCGGTCATTGGGGTTATTCATGGCGTCAGTTCGCCCAAGTGTTCTTCATGTCTACCGTCGAATCCGAATATACGTGCGAAGGTGCCTTTGCTTGGATTGACAAATTGTCAAGTCAATATCTATGTCTTGGATCCAACGGTGCGGTCCTACTAGTGTCGTCACCAAAGATCTGCAAAGGATCATACCGTTCCCAGGTGTCACTGGTTACCCCTGGAAATCTAAATGACCCCGCGCCCTGGATGTGGAATAGCAACGTCACGCTCGCGTTTATTCACCCATTTTCGGGCCCTCCGCGTAATCCAGGGTAGGGGTTGCCCGCTCGATCGACGTATAAAATGGGCGACACTTGGGGAAGTCACATCCACGCTTCCCCCCCATCATCTGGACTTGGTAGCATATCATGTTCAGTCCTCTCGGAAAGCTTCTTTGTACCGCAGTGCTTGCAGGCGCCGCACTTGCGCAAAACGCCTCCATCACCGTGACCTCACCCAATCCGGCGACGACCGTAACTGCCGGTCAGGCAATCACTGTTCAAGTTGAAAGACAGCTGGCGCGCGCCACATCTCGGGGCTGTTCATTGTTCCTTCCCCAACCACCACTACGAATGTCGTCTCGCTGACATTGACATAGCTATCATCCGACTCTGTTACGGAAATCAGCTTCTTGATTGCCTCCTCTGTATGCGAGTCCGAGTGTGATCCTGTTACTCCTGCCCTCGACCAGTCCCAGGGCAATCTTCTCTACAATGGTGTTCTCGATCCACAGCCGGCCACCGCGGAGTCCGCGTATCAAAACTTCTCGGTGATCATTCCAACCTATTATAATGGTCCTGCGCGGATCACTGCAGTACGCTATTACTTGAAGAAGGTGTGTATCTCCTTCTGTTTTCATTGAATGTCTCGGTCGCGGAACGCAGAGGCTGACATCTTGTGAAAGTTTACCACCCCCGAGTTGGAGTTTGCGACTACCACCTTTAACATCGTCGGCGGGCAGGGTTGAGGACGCCCGATAATTTGGCCTACACAACAGAATTTTCGAATTTTTGGCGAAAATTCCAAGTGTGTGTGTGTGTATGTGAACTCAGCGAAGAGACGTCCATATGCTGGTCATCCTCTAGGACCGGTCACGTTCTCGATCATGCAATACACTCTTTAATCGTGCCCCGAGCGAGGCGGCGCGTCTGATTCAATGGGCGTTCAGCTGCAGATAGTCGGTCAGTTGGTCTCCGGGAAAAAAAACTCTTGAGGGACGAGAACTTGGATGACCGCAGCCGTCTACTTTAATAAGTTACACACAAAACTCGTATAATACGATACACGATGTATGTAAACATTGAGCAAGCATAGGCCAATAGCACGGATCAAAATCAAAATAGAAAACAGTCACGTACCGCGGCATATCGTTGACAGAGACATCCTATCTAACCCTCACTGTCCGTCTTCTCCGTCGAACAAATCTGCGCCCCCACCGATCCCGCAATCAATACCGTCTCCATCACCTCCCCATTATCACCCAACGTCACATCCAAACATGCATACCCGTATGGTACGCCCTGACTGTCGATTTTCGGATACGGCGCGCCCTCGTGGACTATGTAGACTGCAGCAAACCGGGAAGAGGTCAGTTGAGGCGGGTCGGCGGGTCGGAGCAGTTTCCTGGGTTCGTGCTCCCGGATCCGTTCTTCGTTCGGCGTGTTCCCTTGCCATCGACCGCGTTCGTTGAACACACAAAACGCGATGATCCACCCAGACAACCATTGTAGACCGCTTCCCAACTCCCGATCCGCGATCTTGTTCCAAAAGTCGAGGTTATCCGGACGTGTGGGGTGATCGTAGGCATTGACAGAACGGGAGAGAATCGGTCAGAGGAGATGGTACCATGCGATTATGTGGATCCCGTATTTTTTGAGGTGCTCCAGACGGTGGATAATCGTTTGTCAGTCTTTCTTTTCACCCTCCAGCGTGACATTGGGAGTCCCACATCTGAGGGTATACGCAAAGTAATCCTTCATCATGCCCATCATCACGATGGTACATGTCATTTTGTCCACTGCGGTCGTCGTCGCGAAATTGGGCACGATCCAACCCCGTAGGGATGGGTCCGTGATCTGCTCTTCCATTAGTCCCACTATCCGATTGGACAACCAACTCGCGTTTCCCTTCGTGAGCGACAACCACCTTGCGGGGTGCCTCCGCATGCCCATTGACGAAGAAACCAAACTGCGCATGATCGCGAGCCAAACGTCATCCGGGCGCACGATCAGTCCCCGATTATTATTGTATGTATGCCTCGATGACGGTGTCTACGAACCCATTTCGTCGGAGTAAGATGTCCTGTATCGCATCACGGTTGGAAAGGGAGGCACGTTTGCAAGGGTTCGCTGCAGAATTCACTTTTCTCGGGGGCTACGGCGCGGAGGAGGACAAGTGATGGGGTCACGTCCGACCGCACTTGCAACCGGTCATACTCTGTGAACGATTCCGCAGGGTGGGGTGTAGGGCAGAACGGTATCAGGTACAATGGCACCAACGCAGGTGAGGATGCCAGTGTTGGTTATTGATACGATCTATCAATAATCATGGAAACAAAATATGTATGTCATTGCCGTTTCCACACACAAACGATGACATACAGACTTACTGTCCACTGGCATGTGCTGCTGGTGAGTTCTGACTTGGAATCAACGACGACATGTAGGTGGTGACGGTCGAGACTCGAACTCGTCCACCCCTGTGAGTGCCACTCGCTGACGCTCCGCATATATTACCCTCCCACGCAGTCCCTGCTTCGTGTCGAGCCAACGAGCGCCATCGTTGACCGCGTGAGGCTCCCCTGTGGCTGCGGATCCTTCTTTGCCGGTTGTGTCTGCATCCGAGTCGTCATCCGAGTCTGGTAAGAGTGAGTCGAACGGTCACGGTTGCGGGGGTGTACACCGGGCAGAATAGTCCTCATTGACCTGGAGCTCTGAGATGTTTCGTTTGCGGCTCGACTCGGATATAGTTGCATCCATGTCGCGCTAGTATACGACAGGCCCGGGTTGGAAGGGTGAATTATCGTTCTACCGTCTGGATCGTGACCCTGATGAGAAGCCAAAGAGACGAGCGACGCCAAACAACCTTGTTTGAGGGATCATCCCTTTGCCACCGCACAACATCGTTGCGAACACGCTTGGTGATGCGAGGAACATCAGCAGTGTGACCAACACTTCGTAAGATGCCCATCAGATGTGCAGTAATATATTTCGAGCGACCGGGAGGAGGGGAGGGGAAGTCCGAGTAGACACATTTGGGCCGGAGAGAAAGTTGGCGAGTTTGGATTGAAAGTCCCCATCATCAAACGCCTCGTTCGGCGTCTGGACGGCCAACACAGGATACGAACAGATCAGATGCCCTACCATGTTCTCTACAGCATCACTGCATGGGGACACATCAAAGGACTCGAACAGTGTGCTTTTCCCCTGCTTCGTGAGGACAACCGCACCATTTTGAGGTCGCACGACCAACACAAGAATATCTATAGATCGTCAACACGGATCTATAAAGAACCTGCAAGCATACCTCCTTCTGCGTTCCACGCAGCTGGGAGAGCAGAGGTTTTCAAGCACCGTTTCAACGTTGGGCCCATCAGCAGCAGACATGGTGGACATTGAGGGGACAAGCGAGAATGCAGCGTCATAGCACGTCAGAAATATTGCTGGTTAGTCTGAGCTTGAAACCCCGCTACCCAACCCTGGCACGATCATGATCTACTTTGTTGGGTTCCTAAAGTAAACCCATCGAAGAGTTTGGACTTGGAGGACGCGGAGGTGCAAGTTTCAACCCTGGCGGATTCAAATGGTCATTTATGAACAAACCCAGCTGGGAGAAGGACAAGTGGTATCGTCTTTTTCTCTACCCGTCTTCCTGACCTCGTAACTTTGTGCATAGTTATGCTGACGAGAGGTGAACCGGAAATGTGCAAACGTGGTGATCTTCACGAGCTTGTTCGAGGGTGTCTTGTCGCTGGTCGCACCATGAATGCGAACGCGGTAGACAGCTATACTCGTGGAGTGCGTTCAACAGGCTGTCCATCCCCAACAGCCAATCACCGAAGACATACCGCGCTTGCTCACTTGGCAAAAGATATGATGTTTGTGGTTCGGATTTCTCGTACGACGTTTACGTTCACTGGTAGAGCTGGCGTGTACATTGGTAGCGAAGAAATGGCTCTTATCAAATCCATCGGGGGTAAGCAGGGGAAACCACGGTTGAAGCCATCATTCCCTGCTGACGTCGGTCTCTTTGGTGGTACAAAATCTGTCGCGAACGTTGTGATCTGTCGCTGCTGCTCCAACGGTTTGTCGACGGAGAGCATAACCAAGGTATAAACTGTCTGTATCAGTATGGCCACGTCAGCAACCCGTGTGTGGCGAGGAAGAGATGAGTATCCGCGACATTGTGGCGGTGTGACGTGTCAGCAACGTTTCCGCTCCCTACAAACACGAGTCTTGTGGTCAGTGAACTCCATGTCGCGAGGGTACTACACGGATGATGAACATGATGAGTCGTATGATGGAAAGTCGCGCCAACCCTCGAGAAATTGCCAGACATAGTTCTTGAGCGCACGGTGGGTTTTCGTCTGCTCGTTCGATACAAGTCAAGTGACCGACCTAATTCCTTTTACAGAAAACAAGTTGAATGACGAACTGTGCCAAGGCTTGGAAGACTGTGGCGACGGGGTCTCACGCATCATTTCCACCCCGAATGTCGAGGTCGCATCGACGCAATTCTGTGCTGCCAATAGTGGCGCCGTTCTGTTCGGTGGTCGGTTGAAACTGAGCCCAGCGGATCCAACATCGGTAAAGCCAGACAACTGGTTGGACTACAATCCAATGCAGCGTCACAAGTAGTCTTCCAGGCCTGCACAGAATTTTTTCTATGGATTGCACAGACTTGGGCAACAGTTCTGAGTCAAGCTTTCAGGCTCAGTCACGGTGTGCTCGGATACGCCCATCTACAAGAACACGTTTTGTAGACATTTCATCGACTCTCGGCAATTGAGGGATGGGCTCACGTTTGAGCACTGCGACCAACAAGAACACTCTACTTCTCTACTTGCGATTGGTACATATTGTCGAGTTTCACCTGGCTTTTGCTAACAATCAGAACAGGGGGATTCCGAGTTCGACCAGGACCGCTGTCCATTGGTAGCCATTGTTTTATCTGTGCGTTTATGTGGTTGGGATGAGTATGACATCGGCACGCATCCATATACCAGTTAGTTGTGTCCTTGGCGGTCATGTGAAACGTTCTGACAGACTCACGAGTACATGCTACAAATGTACATGTCAAACCACCGGTCATGACGCATATTCAAGAGTCACATTGGGTAAGTCTTCGGACTTCTGTAGTGTGCAATCATTGGGATTATTCATGGCGTCAGTTCATCATCCTAGTGCTCTTCGTATCTACCTTCGAATCTGAATATACGGGTGAAGATGCTTTTGCTTGGATTGACAGATTGACGAGTCAACATCTATGTCTTGGATCCAACGGTGCGGTCCTCCTAGTGTTGTCACCGGGGAGTTGCAAATGATCATACCGTTCCTAAGTGTCACTTGTCACCCCCTGGAGATCTAAATGCTCCCGCGCCCTGGATGTGGGATAGCAACGTCACGCCCGCGTTTATTCACCTATTTTTTGGCCCCCCCGCGTAATGCAGGGTAGAGTCGTCCGCTCGATCGACGTATAAAATGAGCGACGCTTGGGGAAGTCACATCCACGCTTCCCCCCCATCATCTGAACTCGGTAGCATATCATGTTCAGTCCTCTCGGAAAGCTTCTTTGTGCCGCAGCGCTCGCGGGCACCGCACTTGCGCAAAACTTCTCCGTCGTCGTGGCGTCGCCCAAAGCGACCACCCTAACCGCCGGTT
>JBBPQV010001440.1:0-10240 GCA_038092675.1 Boletus rufocinnamomeus
CAATGGGTGTTTCAACTAATTCACAGTACTCTCACTTTGCTTGGGTTCAATAACCAAGAAAGCAGGGTGGTCTTGGGCTGCCGCTGACATGGGTAAGCTCCCAACCCTGAACCTTTCCGTCTCCATCTGCACAACCTGTTCCCAGATCCCAATGCAAGGTAACGACATTCCTTGTTAGCCGGCTACTTCCAAGGAAGGACAACAAGACAATCCTGGGACATCCAATCCAGTCCAGTCAGAGACCCCTGGTGAAGATGGTGATGGTGATTTCCTCGATGCATGAATTTGTCCTTTTTGCATCGAACTGAGTTATCACAATGGCATAGGTCAAGGTTCTGTCGAGTGCAGGCGGTCCTGAACTTGACTTTGGTGAGGTTGGTGATTGCTACCCTTCTTGTCTCATTTCCATTTGACGCTGCTGCAGCTGCTGTCTCTAACATCCTCCACTCGTCCTCATGACAACAAAGCACCACCACTCAACCTGTCCCATGCTGTATCGCTGTCGTCACATGCAATACCAGCAGTCTCCCTTCTGGAGGCGCATCTGGAGGAAAATATTGATACTGCCAACTCATCGCAAGCCCAACCAATGTTTAAAAAGTGGCTACAGAAGAAGAACAAGAAAGAACCAGCATTGCATAGCCCTGATTGACCCTCCAAGCTGCGTAGGGCGAAATACGTGAGTACTCTGGCACTATCTGCATGTGCCTGTAATAATTATGCTGCACAGACATTGGCACGACAAGCCACTCATCCAGCCGAGGTATACAATTTCAAGATAGGTATGGCCGAAGTCATGCTATACATATGTGCAAGTTCACCTGGTGATACAGATGACAAGGAAGGCCTGTGAGAGTGAACCTTGGTAGTACAAACAGATTAAATATATTTTCTTTTCTTCCTGCTATCTATGTGCCCTGATGATCAGTGAGCTCATCTGATGAGGTTGGTAGGTCTGGTCTTTTTCAGCACTTTTCTGATGGACTTTTCCAGTCTTTTTTGTCTTTTTTGTCTTTTTCACTTTTCTCGTCTTTTTTTCTTTTTCACTTTTCTGATGGTCTTTTCTAGTCTTTTATGAGACTAGACCTGTCTTGAAAAATTTGAGTGACTTTTTGACTTTTTTGGTCTTTTTCATCTTGAAAAAGACCAAAAAGACCAAAAAAGTAACCTGACATTTTGCTGATGTAGGTGCCAGTGGGATCTTACTGTAGCTAAGTCAGAGATTTGCTGATGCCTACCTTTGGAAACAACTCAGATACAGTAGACTTTCTCATAATATATACTGTACCATTTCAATTGATTTGTCTGTCACATGTCACATGGGGGTTTGACCACCTGGGTTGCCCAATTATGAAGCCTTACTATACACAGTAGATATTTGTGGCTTTGCTTATTGCTAGGCTTGAAAACACCAATTTCCTAACACCAGCATTAAATCATGCCCCAAACACCCAGTCCTTGTAAGTAACTTGTATTGGAATGACATGGTCCTGATGGCAGAGAACAGTGAAGGAAGGGTGGTGTGGAGTAAGATACACACCAGGTGTGGGAGTGTTGGTTCAGTGAAGGGAGTGGCTTGAAGATAAGAGGCTGATGTTGATCAACTAGTGAGGAAGAGGAACACAGCCAATGGAGAGCTTCTAACTCTGACTGGAGAGGGGAAAGAGGAAGAGGTGAGCTTAGGATTGAAAGACCTCAAGCTAGCTACTTATACATGTAAGTGAATAAGATTAGAACTGAGTCTAAAGATATAAAGGGAATGCCCTTAGCCCATGGGCTCCCATTGGTAGATAAACTATTGTATGATCTACCATAAAAGGTGTCAATCCTGTACCCTGACAGGTGACATGAGAAACCCTAGTACCCAGGGTCAAGGGTATTGCCATGGCAGGATAGTAGCAAGGATGATGTAATGGATATAGTCATCTAGACCCAGGTTGAGGGTATGACCTCATAATAACATATGTATAATGTCACTGGTCTAGGTGTATGACATCAGTGAGTCTAGCCTGTGTCACATGAGTTAAGGGTCACATGCAACCAAAGAGATATGAGTAGTGTAATGAAAGGATAATATGGTGAAAACAAATGAAAGAAATAAACCATATTTCCAACACTCCCCTTCAGTATTTATGTTCCTTTGGGTGTAGGATAAACGATGAGAGTGAGATGTTTTCAATTGTCTTCAAATTTCTGCCATGTGAGATTCTTCACAAAGATATCTGCAACCCGCTTATCAGTAGGAATGTAAAAAAGTTTAATAACTCTGTCTGTAATGCATTCCCTGATATAATGGAAAGGAATAGCAATATGCTTTGTGCATCCTTCCTGTGCAGGATTGCTGGCTAGAAATATAGTGCCTTGATTATCTGCATAGAGTGCGAATGGAGGTTGGTTAAATCTCATTTCTGAGAATAATGACCAGATCCAATGAAGCTCCTTAGCTGCCTTGGTCATGCCAATGTATTCGGCTTCTGTGCTAGACAAGGTCACCTTCTGCTGTCAGCATGAAAGCCAACTGACTATGCCATTTGTGAGGAATATTGCATAACCTATGGTAGACCATCTGGTCTCCGGGTCTCCTGCCCAATCAGTGTTACTGTATGAAAGGAAACCAACATTGCTGTTCCTGTCATACTCTAGACAGAGATCTCTGATACTAGCCAGGTAGTGACAGATATACAGCACTTTGTCTAGATGTTTCTGCATAGGATTAGCAGAGAATTGTGACATTTTGATTACTGCATAGGCAAGGTCAGGTCTTGTTCCAAGCATAATGAACAATAGTGAGCCTATAACTGATTGGTATTGGCTGTGGAGTGAAGCATTGGGTTCACCTGTAGATGGTGTAGGGACATAGCCACTAGGAAGTGGTGTATGAGCTGGCTTGCAGTTCTCGAGCTTGAATCATTTGACAAGCTTGTTAGTGTAAGTCACTTGATCCAGCCTCAGGGTCTTTGTCTTGTGATCCCTGGTAATGCACATGCCTAAGTATTTGGTAGCATCACCTAAGTCCCTAGACTCCCGGCATTTCATGAACTCCTGTTTCTTCAGCAGGGTGTAAGAGCGCAAGCTACCCATGAAAAGAGCATCATCGACATAGATAATAATGATGACAATGTTGTGGTTGTGGAAATGAATATAGACACCTGGATCAGAATGTGAACGAGTGAATCTGAAATCCGTAAGGGTCTTGTGCAGAGCCTTGTTCCACTGCAAGGCTGCTTGCTTGAGCCCATAAATGGCTCTCTTCAGCCTATAAACTTTCTTCTCTTGTCCTTTTGCAATGAAACCTTCTACTTGTTCCATGTAAATCTCCTTGTCCAGCTCTCCAAATAAAAATGTGGTCTTGATGTCTAGGGCAGTGATTTCCCAATCCTCTAATGCCACTAGAGCTAGGAGAAGCTGTACAGTTTCAAACCAGGCTACTGGTGAGAAAGTTTCTTCAAAGTCTATTCCAAATATTTGGGTAAAACCTTTAGCAACGAAGTGTGCCTTATAATGGCCATTGCTTTTCTTGACAAAGACCCATCTTCCTTTAATGGGAGTACAATTCAGTGGTAGATCTGCTAGATCCCAAACTTTTCTGTCTATAAGGGATTTAAATTCATCCTTGCATGCTTCTTTCCACTTAACCTGTTCTTCTTTCAGGAATTTTGCTATGTCCCAAAAGTGCTTTGGTAAGCCTGTGGCTTCCACTGCATTGAGTAGAACAGAGTAGAATTGAGCAGAATAAAGATCACCTAATCCATCCTTGTTTGTAGGTCTCAGTTGCTGCACAGCAGCTTCCGGTGGTCTCTCTGGTCTTGGTTCATGTACCAGAGGTTCCAAAGCTCTCGTGGCATCATGTCCTTCTCAAATATCCCTTTCGATATCGACAGCTGGTCTATTTCCATAAGCATTGTTGGGGATAATTCAGGGTCTCCTTTTCCATTGAGGTCTGTTTGGTACATATATCCTCAACATGTCATGCATTCTGCTGTGCATGCACTATGGGAATAGGGATTGGTCAGTTTAAAGGATGTGGGCCATGTCCTTGACCTTTGCCTATTGGTGGGAATGACTCTTCCCACTGTCTATCCCTGATTCTATCAATGGGATGTTGTTGTGGGCGATTCTGGAATGAAGGTCTATCATCTCCATCTGAAGTATCTCCCCTTTGCCATCTACCTGTAGAAGGTCTTGGTGGAGAAGGTTGTGAAGGATGAAAGGATGGTTTTGGAGGTGGTGGAGCTCTTGCCTTCTGACAATATGGTCTCTCAGGTTTGATATTACCTGGAGAATTCATAGAGACATCTGAGTCTCACCTACGTTGGAGTTGAGGTGGTAAGGGTGGTAGCATGTCCTCATCATCATCTGATGAATGTGACGATGGAGAAGGAGGTCACTGTTGATTACCTCCTGGTGGATCTAGATTGGGAAAAGGATCTTTTGATATGTGAATAGGTATCATCGCCATCAGAGCATCCTCATTGGGTGGAGTGGTAAAAGGTGGTCTCGAATTGTGTTGATCATGATCTTTTTTGTCAAGTGTTGGAACTTCAAAAGGGGACAGGGGTTTGTTTCTCTCCTCGGAGCAATTCAGAAATCTGAACTTGTTGAAAGTGGCTGTAGAAGAGATCACTACTCGTCTTCTACTGGTGCTCCAGAACTGATATCCTTTGGTTCCAGATCCATAGCCTATAAAGATCATTTCCTCTGCTTTGGGGTGAAGTTTATTTGGTCTATCTTCTTTGGAAATGAAGATGAAGGCTTTACAGCCAAAAACCTTGAAGTATGAAATATCTGGTTGGTCACCGAACCATAGTGAAGCTGGTGTAGACCAAGTATGACAATGCATTGGTTGACAGTTATAGATGTGAACCATGGTCTCTACAGCATCCTGCCAAAAGGAAGGTGGTAGGCAAGCATGATGGCACATAGCCTCAGCTTTCTCCATGAGCATACAATTGAGTCACTCTGCTCAGCCATCTTGCTGTGGGGTTCGAGGGACAGTTTTCTGGTGTTCAATTCCTTGAGATGTGAGGAACAAACTAAATGTAGAATTAGTGTATTCCCTCCCACAGTCCGAATGTAAGGATAGGAGTTTGTAACCTGTCTGGGTCTTGGCCCAGATAACCAAGCATTTGAATGCTTCCAGAGTGTCTGACTTATGCTTTAGTAAAGCAATAGCTGCATAACCAGAATAATCATCTAAAAAGGTCATAAACCACTTGTTGTGATTGTGTGACTGCATTGGCATTTCACATAAGTTGCTATGAATCAACCCTAAGACACAACTAGCACATGTCTCTGAAGGTGGGAATGGGTGTTCATGCTTCCTGCCCAATTGACATCCCTTGCAAAGGGTGTTGGCAGCAGGGAGTGAGATTGAAGGTGCACCAAGGCATTGTGTCCCAAGATGGCGAAGTACTTGCTTGCCAGGATGCCCATAACATAAGTGCCACAGTTTGTAACTGTTCAGATCCTGAAGGGAGAAAGAGCAGGCTTCATTTTGCTGTTTAATCTGAGTCGACTAAAACCAGTGAAGTCACTTGCGAGGTAACAGCACAGTAGCATGTATCACCAAGTCTCCGCTATTGTTCCATATTCTGGTATCCTTATCTGTGGTAGTAGCTCTATATCCTTGCTGTGTCAAGCTGATAACAGAGAGAAGGCGGTGTGCTGCTTTCAGAGTGAACCAGACTCCTGAAAGTATAAAGTGGTGTTTCTTCTTGGTGTTTGGGAAGGGATAGGTTTCAAGTATCACATGTCCTGGTCTGGACATCTCCATGGTAGGACCATTTACCATGGATGCCATGATATGTAGATCGATCATCAAGACTGATGAAGTCCTCACAGTATGGACTGATGTGGTGAGTTGAACCACTATCGATCATCCAATGAGTGTGGTGGAAGGTGGAGTGTTCTCCAATGGAAGATAGAATCTCCAAAGAGATCTTGGCGGATAAGATATCGCTGGTGTTAGCCTGGTGGTACCAGTTAAAATCATAATCACATTCCTCATCTACATAGCCAGGAAACGTCTTGGAACTGTCCCATACATTGATGTCATTAGAGTCTAAGCCTCCTTTCCAAGTACCATCCAGATTTCTCCAGAGGTCTCCATAAAAGCCTCTAGCTTTATAGGATGTGGACTCTGCCACTGTGCTCTCCAATGGAGTGGGTCTAGCTTCCAACCTAGAGTGGAGACTCATGGTGGAAGCCGGCACGAAAGGGCTGTGACTGGACAATGAAAGGGATGATGGTTACGTTCAAGAAGTGATCATTGTCCACAAGCATCCCATTGTCTTCAATGCAATCTAGTCCATCCTGTTTCTAAGACTGGTGAACGACTCTTCATTTGAAGGACCAGATTTGTCCTCTTGATGGGGGATAAGCATGAATTTGTCTTCTTCGGTACCTAAAACCCTGTGGATATAACCCTCATCTTTGTCATCTCCATTGAGCTTGTGAGCTCAGGCTTTGCCTTTCCCTTTCTGATCACCCTTTTGTGAAGCGAAACTAAGTCTTTTTCCTCCTTTGGTCTTACTGCCATGTGTAGCAGCTGCCAATGACCTCTTCTGGTTACCAGAACCAGAAGGTTTGCTGGGATGTCCATGAAGGCCCCAGCACTGGTCACGAGTGTGGCCAGTCTTTCCACAGTGATTACACTTGTTGGAAGAGGAGGAAGAAGGGGCATGTTTGACCGCAGTAGTGCGCTGAGTCTTGGCGTCTTCAGTAGGAGCTGAGATCCAGTTAAGAAGGGAAGAAGAGGATGAGGAGTGTCCTCTTTGAGTGTGACGAAGGTTGGTCTCCGCCATGATCTTCAACATGATAGTATTGATGGTAAAGTCATGAGTGGGAAGGGTTTGTATGAGAAGCGATATGCTACTCTCAAAGAAGTGAGGAAGGGCACTGAGCATGATCATGCCCTGTAGCGAGTCAGGTATAACAAGGCCAGTCAAGGCCATATGTTGAAACAACTGAGTCAGAATAGAAATCTGCTCATTGATGTCTCAGTTCTCCTGGAACTGGTACCTGAGAGCTTCCTGGAAGGACCAGAATTGGCCCACAACTCCTTGAGGTTGGTAAAGGGTCTGGAGTTTGTCCCAGAAGTCCTTGGCCAATGAAGGGTGAGTGATGATGTTAGGTGCAACTCCTCTTGCAACATAAGCATGCTTTTGATGCACTCTCATGTGTACCTGCACATAGAGGCCTATCGTAGCTTGTGCTTGACGATCATTTTCTTCAAAGTCTGCCTGTGCTGCAGCATCTTGTTGTTGTGCATACATGATAGTACCTGCAACTATGTTCCACCACTTAAGAATGGTGAGAACATCACAGAGTTCCATGGCCTAGTTGAAATAATTTGCAGATCCAGTAAGACGTTGGATCTTTGAGGTAATGTTGGAATTGATTTTGATAGCCAACATGTTTGAAGAGTCTTTAGAAAAGGTCTAAAAGATCTGCTTCAAATGAGAACAAAAGTGTATCAGCACTTTGTTCTGGACCATTAGGAGCATGAGAAAAAGAAGGAATTGAAACTGTATGTCCCGATGTTCCACTAGTCTGATCCAAGTTCCCCCAATCCCAGGTAATGACTTCTATGGCTTTTGGAGCCGTTGAATCTTGCTGACTGAACCAGTCCACAGTGGGTGTGATGTAAGCTTTCTGCTCTCTCTTCAAATGAAGGGAAAAATGATAAAGACCTTGGTCATGCCAGACCTGGTCATAAGAGTATGAAGGAGAATCTGGAATACAGAACTCCTCTTGATACCAAAGTGGTAACAGAAGATTAGTGCAAGATTCAAAATCAACAAAATAAAGTGATTCGAAAAAATGAGGATTGTCAAGATCCTCATCTTCTTTGTCCTCATCCAAGGCTAACCTATAGTAGCATTTTGAATGGCTAAAGTATGGTGAATTGAACTAACCAGATGAGAGATCTATTTGTAAGAATGATGAATGCACAAATCTCAAAGAGAAAGGAAGTTTATAGTATCATGAATCATCACCCATTGGTTTGGCATATTGATCACCTAACCACACCAGGATGGGCCAGTATTTCATCAGCTGCTCTAGAAAGTTGTTCCAATTTGATTCTATTGCTGCTTGGTATATGAGCCAACTGTCTCGCTTGTTGTCATAGCTCTCCAATTCTTCAGCACTCAAGTACATGTTTGTGAATGGATATCAGGTCCTGATAGCAGACAATGACAGCCTGTACTTGGTCAGGTGTTGAGTGAAGAATATTCACCTCTCATAAAAATGAGGTGATTAGAGGGGTATAATTGGAGTAGTTGTAGTAGACTTTGAGCTGGTTGATGATGTGTGAGTAATCTTTCCAATATGCAAGTTGAGGAAAAATAAAAGCCATTCTCATATACTCATCTGCCTTTATGTTCCATGCTCTCTGAGTGGGAATGTCCCAAAGACATTGATCAATGATGGCCTTGTTGTAATCTGCAAGAATGATGGTATCTCCAGAGGGTATTAAGTCACCTGCTTCATCACCTATAAGGCCAAAGTGGCGCAAATTGGGAGGACAGAAGCCTAAGGAACCTGGCAAGTTATTGCCAATCTCCAATGCCTGATCAGAGAAGTAGAGATTTGGTTTGAGAGCCTCAAATTGAAGTTGAAAATCTTTGTCGTATGCAACAAAATCCCTGTTTAGGATCTCCCAGCCCAGGTTGTGGACAGGGGTCAGAGGAGTCATATGGAATGTGGCAGATGGAAAAGCAAACCCAGTGCCTTTATACATCATGTTCAATGTCTCTCCATAATAGCAAGTCATCATAACCATATCATGCCAGGTGTGTTCAGGTAACCTGTACCCAAAGTGGAAACCATGACTTCATAAGTCAATTTGCACGATGTGTGCATGGAGTGAGGTTTCCATGATCATTGCCATTCTTTGGTGAAGAGGGCAACTTAGCTGGCTCTGAACAAAGTGGCTGGGAATGATGTCGAAGTCCATGACTATGCCCACGTTGTTGTGGCCTAAGACCTTGCTGTAATGGAGGTTCAACAGTGGATTCTGCTTTGCCATTGGAAACACAAAGTGTGTGAATGTTGTTGAGTTCTGGTAGGAACATGATGTCCTCGAGGAGATGTTTGCCCTCAAGGTTCCTCATTGTCTCCATGATACCCTTCAAGACATGGAATGTTGGTATTATCTTGTTCTGGGATGAAGGTGGTATCTGAATCGGCAGGAGGCACGATATTGCCTGGTTCAAGAGGTTCTCCTTGTCGTCTAGGTGACCCTTGAATGACCATAGAAGAGGTCACAGGAATAGCCTGGGAGAATGAAGAGCTGGTCAGAGAAACAGTGGGGTTGATGATGATAGTATCATCAACATATCTGACTTGGGTTATGTTGGAAGGATGTGATGGTAGCTGCCAATCCAATTGTGGAGTGGTAGCCTTGGCATGTGAAGTAGCTGGAGTGGCAATGTAGATCAGTGGTTGTGAAGAACCACAGGATTGTTGATAAGGAGGAGAAATAGTGTTGGATTGAGATCCACGAGGTGTAGATCTTGCTTGAGAAGCATGAGGTGTTGATCTCAAGTGATGACTAGTGGAACAATGGGAATGCCTATGGCAATGGACACAATGTCCAGGCCTATGGTGTCTCATGCAGGTGCATGGTGTATGAGCAGTCAAGGCAGCTTCATGATCACCAGTGTTAGAACGCTCTTATAGGTGTTGATTATGCTGTTCTGCAATCAAAGCTTGTTGAGTCTTGAACTCATGTCTTAGTTGGATGGAAGGAGCTATTTCCAATCCAAAGCATAGAGTCCGGTCATATATATAAGTACCCCATGTTAGCATCACCAATCTAGTGTCAGATAGGAAGCAGAAGAGAAGAATCCAAGAAGCTGTGCTTAGCCATATAGCTGCCATCAAGGGAGGGTAAGTCTCTTGGTAATAGACCAAGGTGGCTAGCATCAGCAATGCAACTACCCAGTATAGGGCCAGATGAACCACACTCTCCTGTGCATTAAGCTGTGGAAACATAGTGATGTTATCAGAGGACAGATGTATATGAATCCGCTTATGTGGAGCTCATTACCTATCAGAATGACACAGTCTCCTGATGGCAGAGAATAGTGAAGGAAGGGTGGTGTGGAGTAAGATACACACCAGATGTGGGAGTGTTGGTTCAGTGAAGGGAGTGGCTTGAAGATAAGAGGCTGATGTTGATCAACTAGTGAGGAAGAGGAACACAGCCAATGGAGAGCTTCTAACTCTGACTGGA
>JBBPQV010001441.1:0-10237 GCA_038092675.1 Boletus rufocinnamomeus
ATGAGAGCGAACTCTATTCGGACGAACATTACGCTGCCCAAAAGGCAAAACGTCAAGGTCTTGGTCTCATCAGGTTCATCGGTGAACTCTTCAAGCTCCAGATGCTCACGGAACGTATCATGCACGAGTGTGTCAAGAAGCTCCTAGGCAACGTTGAATATCCCGAAGAGGAAGAGATCGAAAGTTTATGTCAGTTGCTGAAAACAGTTGGTCAGCTACTTGATGTCCCCAAGGCAAGAGCACATATGGACGTCTACTTTACGCGGATGAAGGAGCTTTCCAAGAGCCTCAACGTCAGCGCACATATGCAGTCCATGCTTCAGGTAACAACCGTTTATCGTGCGTAGTTTGCGCTCTTATTTATCTACTTTCTCTCGATAGGACGTGATCGAGCTCCGTGATCGGAGATGGGTGGCTCGCAGCGCTGTCATTGCTCCCACCACTATATCTGCTCTTCTTGAAGCTGTACGTATTTGGGATCCGAGTTTTCTGTGGTGGCAAGTGACTAAATTGGGTACAGGATGCGAAGAAGAAGGCAGCCGCAGAGGCACGGAATTACCGACGTCTCATGTCTCGAGGTGGATCGAGGCGTGGTGGTGACTGGAATCCGGAATCCGGACCTGACGGTTGGACTACGGCTGGAGGTTCGGTTGCTCGGCCACGACCAAAGGCAGGCGACTTGTCACAATTCGGTAAGATCAGCAAGGCTGCAGCGATGGTCACGGGTCCCGGCAGCGTCCTCACCAAGGAGGACATCTTTGGCAATGGCTGGGGAGACAGTGGCTGAGGGACGATAGGGAATTGCTGGATTGTGTACAATGTATGTATAGCATGGATCTGGCGATTAATCAATGGTACGATGCTAGGGATGTGGTATGAGGGGGAGAGTGGGTAGCAGTGTGAAGCGCGGGTGTGTGGTGAGCTGCTGGGGCGGACATCCCGCCGCTCGGCCAATGACACAGCTCTGCCACTCCGCTCGTTCCTCGCTACGTAACAGACCGTCACACAAGCACGATTCGTCATCTCGGACGACCTCGAGTTCCGACATGTTCTCCATGTTGAACCAAAATCCTGAATTGGCGGTCGATGCTACCACTAAATCCAGCCGACCCCCTAGCCAGAAGCCTTCAGTGGACCTTGGGCAGAGTGGAGTGCCAGAGCCTCCCCAACCGAAGAAGCTACGTCTCCTACCCCACACGAAGCCCTCTCCCGCCGAGGAAACTCCCCCTGTTGCCCCTGAGGACGAGCCCGAAGCACCTGTTCAGATGTCAGAAGCTGATGCGAAGAAGAAAATCGATGAGGACGCCAAGGAGTTCTTCGCTGTCCGGGGTATGGACGATGCAGATGTCTACTTCACGAACCTTCCCGATGAACACCGCTTCCGCCTTGTCGACAAGTTGGTGGGCTCCGCTCTGGAGAGCAAGGAGGCCGACGCAGTTCTCGTTTCGGAATTCTTTGCCCAAGCAGCATCAAAAGGCCAATGTTCACCCGAAGTATTTGAAGTTGGCTTTATGCTAACGGTAGAGTTCTTGGACGATATTGCCATCGATGCTCCTAATGGGTTCAAGTTTATGGCGATCATGCTAAAGGGTGCAGGTTTCGACAAGGACAAGGAGAGGCTGGGCCTGATTGCTGGCAGGTCGATAGACGGTGACAAGTTACTCCAGCTCGTGTCATCGTAATATGCTTCCCTACCATGCATGTATTCACCCTCACATTCGCATCAGTTTTCTTTTTCTTTTTGGGCCCCGCACGGTTGCAGTCTGCTTTTTCTTTCTTCACCTCTTTCGCGAATGTCATTTGCAGGGCAAGACACACCCCGTTCTCTGAGGCTGTTCGCGTGTTCTGGATGTCCTGCACTAATATCTGTGCGCTGTATATATCTGATGTGTGTCACGGTCGTCGCGAGAGGCGACGATTAACGATGATGTTACTTACCCACTGATGCTGGTCAAATTTGTCTCTCACTAGAGGGAATGGCGCCTGGTGCGAGCAGGGTGACCTTGTAGGCGAAGATCACGAGACCAACAAGGCTGAGGACGAACGGGACGAGTACCTGGCCGAACCCCATGGCACGATCAAACCACCCCGCGCGTGAACCCTATCGTATATGCAACGGTGCTCGAGATAACAAAAAAGTTGCCTCACTTGGAGGTGGTCAATTGAATGAAGTTCATCGTGACCATTGCATTCGATCCTACATCCAGTCCATGCGTATAAACTTCTCTCGATAGCTGCCCCGGCGGGTGGGCAGATCCGACAGGAAGATAACTGACATACATGCGACAAGCTTCGAGATGGGAATATTGAGGTCTTGTACATCGGCGTATGGTAAAGCAGGCAGCGCTCTCGCTACGACCTGGCCACTGGCAGGACTCTTGCACCTCAATGAGTTAGAGTCGGAACAAGTTTGCGCCAGTTATCATGGTTCTCGAAGTTCACTGCGGCGATTCGCCGAGATCGAGCTAGCACCAATCAGTCCTGGTGACATCTTGGCTGGCAGGGATGATTCACCTTATACGCGAAAGGGGCGTCGTAGGTGGGAGCGTGTGTGCGCACTTTACCCTTAGATAGGCCATCTAAATCGTTGGCGAAGAAGTTGAATCTGCAGTGGATGAGATGGATGGTATCCGTAACGATCAACTATGCTGATATAACAGACGACACGCCACATCTGTGGCAACACCCGATACGGGCCACCATTCACGTGACCCAGGACAACAATGTAGGACGACAATATAGAGAGTCGAGACCATCATACCTGTTTCATCTATTTGACACCAAATGCTTTATGCATGTCAGATCATCAGTTGCTGGTTGCCCTTGTTCTCTTTGAATTAATTGTTGAGCATAATGCTGACTGAAACCAAACAACCTGATCTGATGTTCGTTGACATCAGCTTCTCACCATGCCCACCCCTGATGACAAGGTCAACAAAGGAAAGTCTGCCATGACTTGCAATTGAGGTGAGTTGCATCACACCATAGTCTCTGAACTGAAGTCACAACATGCTAACAAGACAATGTTGGTCTCATGTAGTACAGTGTTGGCCGGCCTCAATCATTAAACTTTGTTTGATCAATCACGCTTGTTGCCCATCTGCGAGCTATTTTACAAAGATGGTCCAATCTGCCCAAGCTGTCAAGACTCAAGACACATCCATATGAACACAATCAAATTGCTCTCACTAAAATTGAAGACATGCAGCCTGTGCATCCGCATCCCATGACACTGAGTGACTTGCATTCCAAATGGGAGACTATCCTCCACAAATTCATGGTCTGTCAATACCCAATGACACCCATCTGTGCATAGCAGCTGACATGTTGCCAAGGACCCTGCCAATCACTTGTCCACCACAGTATTTGCAGCTGGGCATGATTGTGCAGAGATTGTGTTACAGTTTTGTGACCTGATGTCACCCGTGACCTTCCACAACCACATGCCCCAGCAGCACCACGACTTTCCCCACCTCTCATGGCACTGCCATTGTATTACCAGATTGTATTTGACGATCATTGACTTGCAGCTACCATTTCCCCTTTGTAACGGACAATCCCCAGCCTTACACCTAGGATGGGCTCTTGCCTCAAGACTGGGCATTCACCTAGGACGATGAGTTTCCCTTCATCACAAGGACTCCTGGCTATCACCTAGCAACTGGACATTCCCCTGGACGTTTATGTTTCCATGTAAACACAAGGCCTGGATCTTCCCAGGAGTTTCCCTGGATCATCCCCTGATCCTACTCTCCCTGGTTGGGCTGTGGCTCATCACCTCACAGATCTGAGATCTCCTGAGCATTGCCTCATTGATCCTATATGCCCCGATACCTGCCTCAATGATCCATCATCATCCGAGATACAGCCTCTGGATTGTAGACTCCAACGCCTGCCCTTAACAGGACAGCCTTGTTGATCCTAGATCACCCGATCTATTGATCCTATTATACCCACTCCAGTTTCTCCCTAGATCACGTGCTACGTGACGCGATGCATCTCTGACACGGTTATGCCTTCCCTAGAGTTCTATTACTATATCAGGTTAGACTGGCCCTAAACTAGTGTACTTGTATATAAGTTCGAGCTGAGCTTGAATAGCTCTCTAACCTGAATCCACTCAATCATACCCTCGGTTCTCTGCTCTCTAAGAGATCTTGGAAAGGCTTCTCGTTCCTTGGACTAGGTTGTCCTCATACTACTTGCTTCCATACTATCTCTTTCATCAACGTCATTGCCAACAACAACCTTGACTTGTTCATCGTCTTCAAGGCCTCTTGAAGAGTAGCGTCCTTGGTTGGAGTCCCAGTGTTGCGGGTAAAACCATAACAGATTGTAATGGTCCTGTATCAGGATGGCATCCTCCATTTGGAGCACTGGCTTAGTGAAACACGCCTTATCAACCTATATGCCAGTAGCTCTGAGATGAATGTCATTGGTATCCAGCGCAAGACATTCAAGTGGTTTCCAACCTCGCATGGCATTCCTTTCACTCATGCCTACACAGTGCTTTACTGGACTCAGGGGCTGATGATGCCTGTCAACCGGGCATTGCTGAGGTACTGCGCGAGTGCAGAAGACTACCAGCTGCTTCATGGGAATGTGCTGGTCTTGAAGCACTGTCAGTCCTCATTCAATGGATATGAGGACATGATAACCAAGGACATTGCACTTGTAGGGTCTGTTATTGGCAGGTAAGTGAATTACTATCATCCTGTGTTCAAAGAGCTGATGTCAATTGCACAACAGCACAGTGTCAGCTGGCCAGCTCGACTGTGTTGATGAGCATGATTTTGTGCTGGAGGTCATCAAATTGTAGCAACTTGTCACTCTCTCAGGCCTGCAGTGGCAAAGATATCGACAATGTAGCATTTCCAACAAATAAGCCTAGTTTTTCTCCCTTTCTATTCTTCTCATATCATCCATGGGGTAGTGCTGCTTTACAGAATGCAAGGATTTGTCAAGGAAGTGATCGGTTATGTGGTCATCCACATGCTTCCATTTTGAAAGCATAGTCCATAGCCCCTTTCCCAATTCCACTGCCCTATGTTACAAGGGTTTGCACCTGAAGATGTCTGTTCACTGCAGAAGTGTGGGTACCTGAGGTGTATTTGTGCATCACGCTGCATGACTGCCTCCGCTGCATTGAGTTCCTGCATACACCCCTCCACCAGATGTGAATAGCTGTGTGTAGACACTTGATTTCCATAATCTTTTTATACACAGTGGAGTTGCATGCTAAATGTCATCATATGCCACAAATGAACAAATGGATAGTGTAAGAAACAAAATGATTCAACCTTCCTATTTATAAGGTTGGATTTGGAGATAAAGCAAAACAGGGGGCAACAGTTGTGTGCCTGACTCAATGGAAGATGAACCAGAAGTGAAGTATACTTTACTTGCAATGTGACAGAGATAATGAAAAACAAAAAAAAAAAGATTCCACCTCCCCTTTACATGGTTGGCTTCAGAGACAAAACAAAATGGGGGAAACAGTTGTGTGCCCGACACAATGGAAGAGGGAAGAATATGTGACTTGCAACATGACTGAGATAATGATAAAGAACAGAATAGGGAACTCCCCAACACAGGTGATACAAAAACAATGGCAGGGGGGACTGGGAAGATGCTTAACAATTTTTGAACAATGCAGAAAAAAGAAGGGTGTATGGGCTCAGGATCCTGCCTGCCAACAGCCACTACTCATCTCCAGCCTTGTGAGGTGCACTGGCAAGGGCTAGCTGCCTATCCTCCCCCACAGCCATAGTGAGAACATCACTCATGAGTGTGCTTTTTGAGCTGTACTTTAGAAACCAGCGCTGCTGCCTCAGAGTTACTGTGCTTCTTTGAAGTATTTGAACTGGGGTCCAGGATAGTTTGCCTATGATCCTCAACCTCCAATTCTGACTGGCACAGGACATGCACAGTGTGAGCATTTAACTGGTACACCTTTAACCCCAGATTTGTCAGTATGAAAAGGACTTCAAGTTGCATGAGAGACTTACTTGTTGATTGTTCCAGTTGAAGGCATGCAGTGAGGCATGTACCATGACAAGTGTCCCTTGATGCAACTCCATGTACCATTTGTGAGGGGGGATAAGTTCATCATCAATGCCCCTAAAGTCAAGCTGGCAGAGCTTCATGTGGACATGCTTGAAAAGGCCTCCTCCATAGTCCAGTAGGATGGTGGGGTTGTACTGATCATTCATCATCACTGCTCGTAAAAGTCAGCCCTCTTCCATTACAAACCATTCAAGTTCGCCTTCACCTTGTTTCAGGTTGCTCTCTGCAACAGGCGCATTGCCTGCACCATCTGTGTCAATGTCGTCACTGTATTCAAGCTCCATGTCATCCACATCCTTCCCATTGACTGCTTTTGAGCTGCTTGCCTTTGCCACAGTGGGCTATTCAGTCAACACCTTCTTCTTCTTCATGCTACGATTCATGGGAGGAACACCATTATGAGTGCCTCCTGCAGTAGTGTACATAGGATCAGTCACCACAACAATATAGTTGGGATCCCCTGAGTTATCAGATCCTGTGTGTGCTGTCCACTTTTTGAAATGAACATTCTGTCTGAGTTGAAGTGTCAGCTATAATGGTTATGAGGATTAGAAGATTGTGTACCCTTCTGGTGAGCTCACTCTGGTCCTGCTGGATTACTTCACACAGCATCACCAATTGGTTGTCCCACACATTGATGAAGTCCTCAGTAGCATTGGATGGCTTTCTGAGAATGAATACACTCTTGACACAGGTCTTGTCTTCGATCAACAATGGCTTGAACAGGGTGTGTCTTAGTAACAAAGATCATGTGGGATCTGGACATACAAGGAGAAATGTACATTGAATGTGGAACCAACAAAATGGTTACCCTTTGTGGAGAATCATGTTCTGCAGAGCACAGGCCTGATCTTGCCAACAAGGATGGTCTCAAAGTTCTCAGTCCTGTTGACAGACCGATACTCCCAAATATTGTTGGCAACAATGTGACGAGTGAAGTCAATGCCATATGTTGACTGAGCCAACACATGACGACTTGGCATGGCCAGCAGACTGTTGTAGACACAGTCATAAATGTCACTGGTATTGCCAGTGGAGTGCATGGATGCTGAGACACCATCAGTGCTGTCAGTGGAGTTCATGGACACTGAGATGTCATCAGTGTTGTTGGCAGAATCCATGGAAGCTGACTATGCGAGGACAGTGAATAAGGAGGGTGTATACAAGAAGGAAAGAATGGCATTCTGGACGATCCCTGGGACCACATCCAGGGCTTTTATAAGCTCAATGCTGAATGGAGTATGTTTGGCATGTGTGTTGTATAACAGGTGTTCAGGTTCGGTGAGACCTGACGAAAGGCAATATCCTCCAGTTCCAGGATGAATGCTGATCAGGAACATCGTTCTGTGAGACTCATCAAAGGCAGAAAGTGACCGTATAGGGATCTGTACTCACTTCTTGTGTGTCGCAGACCTTGGTTGTCATCTCTGGCATCAGTGTTTGCCCTTCGTTTCAAAGGTCATTTATGTAATGCATGGGGTGGTACATTGGCTCGGAGGGTTGTTGTGTTGCACTGGACTGTGACACCCTGCTCTACATCATCTAAGGCTATTGATACATCACAGGTGCACTGTAAACACGCCATAAGAGTCTCAGAGGAGATAGTCAATGGTAGACAGGATCTGCCAGTAAGTGCCAACAAATTGTGCTCAGCCTGTGCGTGCTGGGGTCCTTGCAAGTTGTGAATCAAAGTCAAGAGATTCAGTATTTTGAGCTGTTTGGTTTCATGCTGGACATCTTCGCTCTGGAAACTTGTGATTCAATTGATGGAGAATGGGCACAAAATTACAAGGCCGGCCAACAACTTCATGCATGATAGCATCACATAAGGTGACTCAGTCCCCTTGCTTCCTTCAAGATCTACAACTGCACATTCCATTGTCAGTCCTTGGGATTTATATATGTATTGTCATCACGAAGCCAGGCAAAATCAGAACCTGTGTGTGCTTGAAAACAAGGTCTCTGCCATGAAACAGATGTTGAATGCACATGTCGGCTGTGTCTGTGATGACAACAGAGTGATGGGGCTGCAGATGAGGCAGGGGTTGATCCATGGTCATTGGTGTAAATATAACACAAGACACCACATGATGGCGGTCATTGGAATCGATGGTGCACCGCATGCTCACCAAGGTACTGACACACCTGTTGACAATACCCAACTCAACATCAAAGTTTTGTGTAATCATGACAGGCATACCAATGACCAGCAGGATATGATCCAAACATTGGTGCATTTCACTAGAATGCAGTCAATGGAGGACAATGGACTCATCCAGACCCAGCACAGAGTTGTTCATGCTGTCGGTGGACTCATACCAGTGCACAGGATGACCAGTACATCATGCAAAAGCAACCATTGCTCTCATGTTCAGAGCATCTTTAGTCTCATTGTTTGACACGATAATGGGTGCATTCAACCATTCATTGTCGTTCCATGAAGGTTGAGCAGTGCTCAGCAATCTTGATTGCAGCAAGCAATAGTTGTCATTAGTGCATTTACCAATGTGTAGGCAGAACAGCAAATCAATGAACAAGGCATCAGCATCACAAGATTGTCACTTGACTTGCAACAGCAGTACAACAACTTCCACAGATAGCCACAAGAGTCGACTGAAAATGTCGGCCTGTGCAGCGGTGCTGCTGACGTTGTGACTGTGTGAGTGATTGTACAAAGACTGTTGACCCACTGGGGGCAGCTGTGCAAAGTCCCCTGTGAAGACAACATTAACACCTCCATAAGGTAAATCATTACCTTTTGCAATACACAAAGCCTCATGAATAGAGACAAGCATTTTGCGTCCGATCACAGAAACCTCATCTATGAGGAGGAAATCTACTCCCTCCCATTTGGCAATGAGATCATGCCTACTTTTTGCTGAATACCTAGTACCCTTCCTTTCATTGAGGTTTAAGGCAGCATGTAGGGTTGAACCCGAGATATTCCTTGCAGCAACACCCATGAATGAGCACACCTGAAAGCATCAAGCTTGTCCCATCTGCATGAAGTATTCTTGGATAGCTTGGATCACTTGCGGCTTTCCTGTACCTCCTAGCCCTCCTATAAACATTTGAAGTGGTGGCAGATGAACCTGATCTGCTTGTTGTGTCACCAATGTGAATGCTCATCATTGCTCAACCTTCAAAGTAAACTCCTCTGCGATCAGGTCAGAAATCACCTGAGGACAGGTGGCAGAACAAGGCAGGCCTAACTTGGCAATGACAGGGAATATGGTTTTGCCATGGTGAATCCCTTCGATGGAAGATCCAGTCTCAGCATCCTGCACTCGAATCTCAGGATGAACATCCTCAGCACGGACTGTGTAGTCTGGGGGATGGAGATCCGTGGAAAGTAGGCATTGCTTTGATTACTCAAGGCATTCACTGTATGCAGCCTTCCATTCATCTTTGAGTGTCTGAATTGATTCTGATATGTTATACTTGCTGCAAATCTCCTCCAATTGATGCCAGTCTGCCTCCTCAGATGGAAGTCAATCTGAACCAATGGATTGCAGATCAAACCGTCCTGACTGTTCCAAATGGTAAACACATTCCAAGCTTGTAGTCTGCTGCTGCTGCTTGTGTCATGAGTGACATTCTTCAAGGGACAGCAAAAATTGTACATGGTTGCCTTCATCCCCTCCATGATCATATGCATAAAGCTCTTCATTCTGTCCTTCAGCGACAATCTCAAGGGGCACATGTTGGTCAGATGTCTTATGGCCTTTCCGCTGGTGCCTCACCATATCATCATCACGCATGTCCTTACATTCCTGGATCAGCTGAATATTATTAATAAGCATCCATTGATGAGGGTAAGTTCCTGTTTGATCTCCCACCCAGGTATTGTAAGCATGTGTCCAGCAACTGAAACCCGCACAAAGGTCAGAAGCTCATCACCAAGGCTTGAACAGAATAAGCATCAGATGGGCATGCTGCACCATGGTGTCATCTCGATCACACCTTGGCAAACCTGGTCCAATAAGAACTGGTATGTATCGTCTTCTGGGATGTCAGACCTGAGCCTGACGTGTCCCATGTTCTACATGTTGTGACAAAAATGAGAAGCATGGTCAATGGTACAAGGTGTCATCAAGAACATTGTGCCCCCTTTGAAGCAAGTCAGGGCAGGGAAGTGAATTGCCATCACCACTTTCGAAACAACTCCTGG
>JBBPQV010001442.1:0-10222 GCA_038092675.1 Boletus rufocinnamomeus
CTCTGCAATAGCGGAGTGGGTGTTGGCTCCAGAGTTCAGCGCGATCTGCTGTCCGCAGAGCTTGTCGAAGGTAGGGATGTACGCTATCGGAGTATCTCTCAGTTTGTGCTGATGGATGAATGGATGCGAAGTTGAGAGCTTATGGGATACGCCTAGCACGGTGGGTCGGCATTACCTCCAAGTGGTGCATGCCGCTGCCATCCGTACGAGGAGGCAAATCGGAAGCATGTCATTCGGATCGAGGTTCAGGTTTGCACCGTCGCAAGTGCACAACGAAATAGGTCAGCCCGTTCATACTACGGAATTACCAACTGCTCCACCGCTGATAACACGCCTTTATTCCTTGCGATGGCGGGATCCCGTACCTCCATGTTGCACAGAGTGGGCGCTCGTTCTTGCCTATCATTGGCAACGTGACAACTTACAAGTTCTTCCACGATAAACAGGATTCTAGTTGCGATCTCGCAATGTATGAGCGCGATCATCGGCGGCGGGATATCCTCGAGGCTCGGGCTCGATATGATATGGGATAATCTTTCATGTCTTATTGCGCAATTCTGACTTGAACGGGCCCCCTAGGTAGAAAGAAAAGAAGGAAGAGGATCGTTCGGGATCAGGTTTCGTTCACTATGTCCGTCCACCATGAATCCAGGTAATGACCGTTGACAATAAATGTGCAATCTAGGACGGAAGTCGACCACCCAGCACCCACAACCTATCTCAATCCCAAAACCTCGCGCTCGCGAAAAGTGTGTACTACGTTATTGGTCACACACAGTCGTTCAAGTGAAGCACATCGATAATGCCTTCGACCACGATCCACGACCCCGATCTAGTTATCTCTCTACACTAAAACCCGGAGACTTAGTGGCAAGGGCAGCCCTGGTAAGTTCCACCAGTGCATGTACCTTGGAAGCCATTGCATCCGTTGTACGTGCAACCCCCAACGTAGCCAACCTCGTTGCCGCACTTTTCGCATGGGCAACCATTGTACGTACCCGCAGTGCATGTACCAATGGTGTTGCTTGGGTAGGAAAACACGCCGTTGCAACCTGTGGTGGAATACGTGCGTTAGCGGATCGCTTCAGGTGCCGACGGGGTGGGTTTACCGTGATCAAAGCAGCTTCCGATGTAGGTTTGACAGTCATTTCCGCCCTGACGCTTAAGGAGATCACCCTGCTGTGGAGAAAGCTACGGTTACTGATTGTTCTTTTAATTGTTGAGGAAATAGGGCAACGTACAGTGCTGCGTCTGTTCACGCCGGGTGTCGCGGACGCCAGGGGGGTAGCAGCAGCCAGGACGGCGAAGCACTTGATGAAGTGCATGGTGATATGAGTAGGTGAGATTTGTGAGATGAACTAAAACTTTATCACACCTCGGGCGACTTAGGATAAGTTGTTTGAACATATTGATTCTGGAACATATCAACCTCGACATATTCCGCCTGCGGCGAATTGGGTGTCTACGTCATTGATACTCGTAACATATCCGGTCGTGCCCGAGGTGTCAGCAGAACCCTGACTTGGTTACAGGTTTCGTGAGAGTGACAGCTGAGTGACGGGTTTCATCAGCATGACAGCCAGCCTACAGATCCATAACAGGAATAACAGTCAGTGAGTAATTCATTCCTTGTCACTCTACATTTGCTCTACATGTCGGCAATAAACTTAACAACGATAGTGGATACACGAGAATACTACAAGAACCTGATGATCGACACAACACGCGACGACTCCTATCGCAGCGACAGACAATTGAATCAATATCTGAACACCTCGCTAAAATGCAGGTGTCTTTACCTTGTATCCAACCCGTTTTTGTAGTTGTCCCAATGGGTTTGATATGTAGGCCGGTACAGAAGAGGCACTACACTAGCATGTGTCATCTACATGTATCGGATTTCCGACGTGAGGATGGGAAGAACATCGAAACATAACTGTCGTCTTTTCCGCGAGCTCTGTTGAAACAAGAATCTTCGCAGTGTTCTCGTCATTGCCATATGGTATGGCATCGACTCCAAGCTAGGCGAGACACGGGAACAAGAGCTTGCAAAGTATCATGACTTGCTCAAGCCCGTCCTAGACGAAGGCGCGCTGACGGACATGAATCCGCTCAAGGCATCTTCCGTCACTCGACTTCACAGGGGCACGCCTCTTCGCAACCACCAACGCGAGCCCGTCGACGATGACAAGCAGCTTGCTGACATTAGTGTGGGCACTGAGCTCTCTCACCAAATAACGGAGCGCTACAACCGACTTAAAGGGGAGATAGGTAGGCTGTGTGAAGAGATAAGTAAGTTGAAACTAGCAAAGGACAAGAAGGTGCGGAATGAGCTCCTCCTAGAACTTCTAAAGGCCCGGGAAGAGAAGGATCGTGTCAAGAAGGACAACAAACACCTGGAGAAAAACAGTGGGGTAGGTCAGCTAACTGTGATGCGGGCTACCTTCCACCTGGTCTCCTGGCACGAGAAAATCGACGCTCTCATAAGGGGTGCAAACCAGCAGAAGGCAAAAGGTTGGCTGAGATTCAAGGAAATTTCTGGAATCGTTTGCATTGGCAAGAACTCCAAGCATGCAAATTGTTGTCAGTAGATACGATAGGTTGTCATAGATGATGCGCTTACAACTAGCAGACTTGTCGCCATGTAATAAGATGCTGGGATAATGCAAGTGCATGTCAGACATGCAGAGCCAGAGATTGTCAATTTGTTGTGAACCGGAGTGGCATGTCAGGGCAACGGAGCGGACTTTCGGAGTAAGTATCCGCTTTCGTAGTTGACACGACCCCACTGGGCTGCACCAATTGTCAATTCATCTCTCTCCCCCTCCTCGTTCACTTGACGGCGATGAGGGGTCCAATACCGACGGATGGGACGCTATCAGTGAAGAAGAAGACGAAAAAGAAACGAGTGCACCCAAATTTCCACCCGATGTACCAAAGACAGGTTATTTCGACGATGGCACCCTCTTCAACGACACCCAGCACTGGCACAACCACAGAACGCCTCTGTTTCCAAAGGACCTCGGAGGTGAGGCATTCTTCCCCGAAGGTTATGCTTTAGATTGTTCAGATTCACAGCCCTTCAACGTTGACATTATCTGGAATCTGTGTATACTCCGTAGCTATGTCTACGCTCGAGTTGTCCGTATTGCGGTTGCTTGACCTAATTTTCTTTGCATCATTCTCCATTTGGGCGGCATCCTTGGTCCCACAGGATCTGGATTTCATTATCTCCCTTGTTCGGTCACGTGCATCAAGTGTCGTGTCACATCAGAACTTGAAATTTCAAGATTCGATAGACTGGGTTGGATGTGATGGCATTGCCCAAGATGAGCAGGCTGGCACCGCCGTTCTCGGTCTGAAGGCGCTTATGGCAGTGATCGACTCAAGAGAGTACATTCTGCGTTGTAGAGATCTCGATTCGGGCGACCAGCACACTCCACACTCCGTATCACGGTATCCTTTGAGCGAACTCGCAGGCGAGACAGAGATACAAGATAGCCAACGTGTCCACGCTCTGGGTGGTATCCGAAGGCGGTTGAACGAATCGGCTGCTCATCCGAACTCACTCCCCCGGAATTCGGCTCTGCAATAGCGGAGTGGGTGTTGGTTCCAGAGTTCGGCGCGATCTGCTGTTCGCAGAGCTTGTCGAGAGTAGGGATGTACGCTATTGGAATATCTCTCAGTTTGTGCTAGTGGATGAATGGATGCGGTGTTGAGAGCTTTGGGATACGCCCGGCCTGGTGGGTCGGCATTACCTCCAAGTGGTGCGTGCCGCTGCCATCCACACGAGGAGGCAAATCGGAGGCATGTCGTTCGGATCAAGGTTCAGGTTTCCATTATCTGTCGCAAGTACTTGGCAAGTACACAACGAAATAGGTCAGCTCGCTCATACTGTGGAATTACCAACCGCTCCACCGCTGATAACACGCCTTTTATCCCTTGCGATGGCGAGATCCCGTACCTCCATGTTGCACAGAGTGGGTGCTCGTTCTTGCTTATCATTGGCAATAGCACAGATAACTTACAACATAAAGCTTTTCCACGATAAGAGGGATTCTAGCCGCTATCTCGAATGAATGAGTGCGATCATCGGCGGGATATCCTCGGGCTCGATATGATGTGGGATAACCTTTCGTGTCCTATTGCGCAATTTTGACTTGAAAGGCACCCCTAGGTAGAAAGAAAAGAAGGAAGAGGGTCCTTCAGGATCAAGCTTCGTTCATTATGAATTCAGGTAATGATCGTTGACAATGATTGTGCAATCTAGGACGGAAATAGACCACATATTCACAAACTGCCTCAATCCTAAAACCTTGCGCTCGCGAAAACCGTGTACTGTGTCCATTGGTCAAACACAGTCAAGTCTCTCCGAACGTACAAAGAAACATTGTGAGCTTCGATGGGA
Source organism: Boletus rufocinnamomeus (assembly GCA_038092675.1). NCBI lineage: Eukaryota > Fungi > Basidiomycota > Agaricomycetes > Boletales > Boletaceae > Boletus > Boletus rufocinnamomeus. The sequence goes on from JBBPQV010001442.1 coordinate 4,409, forward strand.
ACAAATTTCTCGAGACGCCACGATCAAAATAGTGTTATCTTACACCAGTACAAACTGTTCGGGAGTAAAGAGAAGACACGAGAGCATGGGTGTGAAGTAAAGCGCATCGGTAACGACCCCAACAACGATCCACGACCCCGGTCTAGTTATCTCTCTACGCTAGGCCCGGAGACTTAGTCGCAGGGGCAGCCCTGGTAAGTTCCAGCAGTGCATGTGCCCTCGACGCCATCGCAGCCGTTCGCCGTGCAACTCCCAATGTAGCCAGTTCCGCTGCCACACTTGTCGCAAGGGCAGCCATTGTATGTGCCCGCACTGCATGTGCCGATGGTGTCGCTTGGATTCGCAAACACGCCGTCGCAACCTGTGGTCGAATACGTGCGTTAGCGGGTCGCTTCGGGTACCGATGAGGTGGGTTCACCGTTCTGGAAGCAGTTTCCGATGTAATTTTGACAGTTATTTCCGCTCTGACGCTCGAGCAGACCACCCTCCTGTGAAGAAAGCTATGATGGTCACTGATTGTTCTTTTAATTGTTGAGGAGAGGAGGCGACGTACGGCACGTCTGTTCACGCCGGGCGTCGCGGACGCCAGGGCGGCGGCAGCAGCAAGGACGACGAAGCTCTTGACGAAGTGCATGGTGATATGAGTAAGTGAGATTTGTGAGATGAGTTAAACTTTGAGGGCTGACTCGGAGGTGGATGTCGAAGTTGTTGAGCAGCTCGAGCTTTGCCAATGAGGTTTATATGCCTCTTCTTGATCCCCCTTTTGGTCATCTAAAACGCTACAGTACGCTAGAAAATTATAGTTGCAAACAGCAATGCCGGCGCGGACGACCATCAATGTAGACCTGTACTGATCCCAACCAATGATGTTACTTCAAATGTAGTTAGTACTACATTCACGGGGATGCATCCCCATCGCTCCGGGCCATCAAACCGTGTTTCAACAAACGAACCTACTGTCTAGAGATGCAGCAATGTTCTATCGTTCGTTGCTGCGCCATATTGTGTTCACCGTTCTGTCGCACTGCGATGCATGCATTGAAACGTATATGTTCCTATAAGGGTCAGGCGTCAGAAAAGGAGTTTCATGTTACAGTTGTCGTAAGGCATGATAAAAAAAGGATACTGAAAATATAATGATGGAGGATGGCATAACAATAATTCAACAGAATTCGGTACTGGACGGTACACTTATTTACGAGTGTGGAGTAGAGGTTCATAAGTGATATCCACCCATCTCACACATTATAGTCAGTTATCCAATCATAACTAGTCCCCACTCCACACAGCGGCGCCTAAATCGACGGCAATGATTTCGTCGAAATTCTGTTCAAAGAGCTGGTTAATCTTTTGCGTGCAGCGAGGGCTGATTGTGAGGGATGTAAGACACAATAATTGGAACCAAGCTCACCCGCACAAAAGGCTCCTAAGACTGCTAGTCACTGGTAGGAAACGTGAACTCGTTAGCTCGCCTTCAGTGAAGGGTTGAACGACTCATCATTCCAAGAGTCGCATTCGGTATTCCCGTGGCAGCTGGATAAACTTTGGGTGGCATCTCGAAAGGGGATTGACAGCTATCCAATGTTTTCCCCGTAAAGTCTAGCAGTGGCCCGGGGTCCAAGTGGGAATTTGAAATGTTGCTATAATAACTACCAGCGTCGATGGTGAGTTGGTCGGAGCCACGAATCTGTTGTAACTGGCAGTGTGGCTCAATGTACATACGGCGACAGCTTAAACATATTTGCGAGTGTGGAGTCATTCATCTCATACAGTGGTGCTTGAATCGACGGAAATGATTTCGTCGAAATGCTGTTCAAAGAGCTGGTTAATCTTTTGCGCGCAGCAAGGCACTGATCGTTGTTGTGGTGGGTGTAGGATACAATATTTGTCGAACGGAACAAGCGTTACCCACACGAAATGCAATGTGCTCCTTGAAATCTACTGATGAGTCCGCGGGTATGAAACGTGAGATCGTCGAGTCACCTCAGCCATGGGTTGAACAATTCAACATCCCACACGTCGCATTCAGCATTACCAGATAAACTTGGGGTGCTTTCTCGGAAGCTAGTCGACAGGGATCTAACGTGTTTATGAGTTACGTCTAGCAGTAGCGCAAAGTGGGAAGTGCTGCCAGAACAGCCTACCAGTGTCGACGGTTACCAAGATTGTTCAAAGCTACGAATCTGTACGGATCTTGCCGTTGTAGGGACTTTGTGACACATGGAGCGAAAGGTGTAATAGGAGCGCTGGCCCTGGTGGTTGTCGGATCTTTGCGAGTGTGGAGTAATAGACTTCGGACTTGTTTTGAAGCGATACGATGGAATTCACATAGCTGTACAACATACCTTACCGGCAGCAACGGCTTCATTCGAATGTTGTTCCAAGAGTTGGTTAATTTCTCGCGCGCAGCAAGGCACTGATCGTGCACGTGAGGGGGCAAGACACAATTCCATGTCTCCCGAACTGCCGTAGCGTCACCCGCACGAATGACGCGTTGACGTCTGCGATGGGGGACTGCAACTTGCGACAATCGTGATGCAGCTTGCTTAGAGGATCCATAGAGACGGTGTGTTTACTGGAAAACGAGTACCATGGCGGAGTCGCGGGTAACGCGGAGCATTAGAGACACCGCGGAACTTACATCGTCCGACATTTGTCCTCCGAGTCACATTTACAGGGTGATGGGATCTACTAGAAGTGGTAATTAACTGTGCGTACACGCCGTTCTGACATCCGAGTATGACATTATACTTCGAATGGAGGTTCCCGAATGCTGGTGTGTCTAGTTTATCAACCTCGTTAGCGACAGAATGAGGAGCTGCACCTTCGATGTGAAAGAGTCCCAATAATTCGTCCTTGATGATCGGACGGTGGCATTGATTGATACGCTGGGGGTTGACGACTCCTATCGCAGCAACACAAACACCATTGAATAGATATCTCAGTGCCTCTCCAAAATGCAGGTGCCTTTACCTTGTATTCAACCCATTTTTGCAGTTGTCCCGATGGGTTTGATACGTAAACCCATACGGAAGAGGCACTACGCTCGCGAGTATCATCTACCTGTATCAGATTTTCGACGTGAGGATGGGAAGAACATCGAAACATAACTGTCGTCTTTTCCGCGAGCTCTGTTGGAACAAGAATCTTCACAGTGCTCTCGTCGTCACTACCATATGGTATGGCGTCGACTCCAAGCTAGGCGAGACACGGGAGCAAGAACTTGCAAAGTGTCATGACTCGCTCAAGCCCGTCCTAGACGAGGGCGCGCTGAAGCCTGACGGACATGAATCCACTCAAGGCATCTTCCGTCGCTTAACTTCACATAGGCACGCCTCTTCGCATCCACCGACGCGAGCCCGTCGACGAGGGGAAGCTGCTTGCTGACACTGGTACGGGCACTGAACTCTCTCACCAATCAACGGAGCGCATCAACCGTCTTAAAGGGGAGAAAGGAAAGCTACGTGAAGATATAAGTCGGCTGAAACTGGCAAAGGACGAGAAGGCGCGGAATGAGCTCCTCCTAGAGCTTCTAAAGAGCCAGAAAGCGAAGCGTTGTGTCGAAAAGGACAGCAAATGCCTTGAGAAAAACGAAAACGGTGAGGTAGGTTGGCTAGCTTTGATGCTGGCCGCACCCTCCACATGGTCTCTTTGCACGAAAAAATCGATGCTCTCATAAGGAATGCAAACCAGTCGATGGGTCGGTTCAACTGGTGGTAGCGGGTAGTGGTGTATGGTTGGTTGCGTGAGATTCAGGAACCTTTTTTCCGGAAATTGTTTTCATTTGCAAGAACTCTAGGCATGCAAGATGTTGTAAATAGATGCAATAGGTCGCCATAGATGATGCGCTTACAACTCGCAGACCTTGTTACCGTGCAATGAGATACCAGGATAATGCAAGTGCATGTCAAACATGCAGAGCCTGAGATTGTCAATTTGTTGTGAACCAGAGTGAGGGCAGCGAAGCGGACTTTCGGAGTAAGCATCCGCCGCTTTCGTAGTTGAAATGACCCCTGCAATTGTCAATTCATCTCTCTTCCACTCGTTCGTTCACATAGCAGGTGGAAATCACTACACCAACTTCCGAGTACCACACACTGGCAAGACGTTGATGGAGCCTTCCCGCCGTTTCCTTTTTCTCCCCCGTATGTACTTAGGAGCTGTCTTACCAGGCCGCTGAGGGGATATGAACGGTGCAGCTGAATGCCTGTTCTGTCGCCAAAGTGGCCTGGTAAGAGATCTTCCAACGAATTTTCATGAAATGCTGCACTCAGACTTGACAATTGAGAATATCAAGTAGGACGAGGTCATGGTGACGCGAGGACCCACGAGCGAGTGGTTCTCCAAACCTGGGCTTGCACAGCAACGGTGATTATGAATGCGCACGGGCCAGTTCGTCTTATTCAGAAGTACTAACCCAGCCAATCATCAGTTTCTCAGTTGGTTCAACCCTTGATCTTTTCACCACCGATACATCGTCAATTGTGCTACGATGGACCTAGAAGAGTTCGAGGTTAACCATCGTGAACGTGACACGACCATCAACCGCGCAACCCGCCCGTTATCGATCCCAGATGCATTGAAGTGGATTGATACTGAATGGCACACTGCCGGCAGGCGAGCTAGGTGGATGGATCTACTTGGTGACTATGCTGGCATTGAGCCATTCATCATCGATGGTAGAGTACTGTGGCGATCTATGTTTATTTCACTAATCACATGCCCTCTCCATAGGGCATTCATTGATCCAGCTGGTTATCGACGATCCACTGCTAGCATTGGGGAAACCAGATGGTAAGCATTGACACTGCATTACCTCGTGAGGGATTGGTGTATGACTATAAAATCAGACCCTTCCTTCCAGATTCTGCATGCTTTCCATATACTTGAACGTACACTCGACGAATTTATCAAGCGTTCGGCTGTGTTTGACGTCGTATTTTGGGACGGTGAGTTCCATGTGGTTGCCTAGACTCCGTACTGAAGCTTAGTAGAAACCCGACACCTTGCATTGAGGACCGGTGTGGGTGGCTTCGACAAAGCATCCAGGTCCCTCGCTCGCAAACTTCTTTTCAATCACTTGCTCAAGATACCTCAAGTCTCCGTGTATGTCTTCGCTGGTCTTTCCGATCCAAAATGGAAGGAATACCAGTTTTTACGAAAAGTAAGTCGACATCGGCTACTTATCTTGAAGCATCCCGTTCACTCTCACCTAGCCCATGTTCGCTCTGGTCAATGATGGTGGCACAGATCAAGAATTGATAGATCCTTTCGCCATCCAACGCCTCCTTTGCCACCGTGTCTTTTTGTACGATCTTTTAGCGAGCGGGTTGGCGCTCGCACTCTTGGCTGGCGCTGAGTTCCGTGACTCCAAGGTCATTCTCCTCACGTGATCATCACGAGTGAAGACTCAGTTATCTCACTGAACAGGTGCTTTCTTTTGTTTACGAGTCGAAATCAAGTCGAGCAAACAATTTCATTTCCACCCCTCTTCGTAATGCATGTTCCGGGGTGACTCGTATTCTCGAAAAGGAGGCGAAGAGCGTTACCCTAATTCCGTCATTCACGTCAAACGAACCCTTCCCTATATTGAAAGCTCTTGTGACCGGGGATGTCGTTCTAGAGGTGGCATCCCTGACACGATTTTCTGGTCCTCGGGACAAAGCTCTCTTCTTTGCATTCCTCATTCATCTAGTGTTACTTCCTCGTCTCTCGACACAAGATCGCGCCAGAAGATTGGAACCTATACAAGGCAGATTCAAACATCTGCTCGCATCGAATTTCCTCCCGGCCGTTTTCCACGCCGTAGAGGTG
>JBBPQV010001443.1:0-10215 GCA_038092675.1 Boletus rufocinnamomeus
GACACTATTAAAGTGTTTCTTCAAGACCCAATCTATAAACAATAGTTGAGGATTGGCGAACAACCCACATAACTGACTACACTAAGTTTTTCACCGACTCATTACTAGTAGATCTAGATAGTGTTTCATCTAGGAGATTTGTAATCCCTAGCTTATAGTGTTTCATCTGTGGAAGGCAAATCAGTAGTCTGGGAAACAAGCACTTTAGTTTCATTGCATTTGTGAAACAACCCAAATGCGAGTACTAGTTGTACCACAGGTCGTCACAGAATGTCAACTGGAGAATGAGATGAAGCAAAGAGGAATCGGGCTCAGTCTTGAAGCTTTGGGGAAAACTCCAAGAGAACTAAACTGGAGGACGTCCAGTGAAGTCTCAAGGTCTTATATATCATTCTACATATGTGTACATGTTTGTATCAGATCTACCGATACATGTTCATATGGTAAGACGGAGATTAAAGACATGAGTCATAGCATGTGTTGAGCATAGCCATGAAATGGAAGAGTGGAAATGAATAACATGATGCAACCACATGTGGTGGCAGAATGGAAGAGAAGAAAGGAAGTGCACAGCATGAAGATGAACATGAGAAGAAATATAACTATAAAAGGATAAATGCGTCTGTTAGAGTCAGAGTGACTCAGAGTGTGTCGCAATGACTGATGGCATAGCCTGCATCAAGAAGTCAAGTGATAAACAAGTCATGTGACCCATCATGTGATCTAGTCACGTGACTTTGAAGATGAAAATAAGTTAAAGTCAAAAAGAAAAGAGGCGTTGTAGAGATAAATAGACGATGATAGGAGCAAACCATAACAATTTGCCTATAAAGAAGACAGCATTGCATATAATAAGCACATGACGGAGAAGGCAGTGTCCTTGGGAAGAATGGGAACAGGAGAAACCAGAACAGAGAGAATTGGAATGGGGGAAACCAGAGCAGGAAGAATAGGATCAGAAAGAGGCAGTATTCTCAGGGAGGATCAGAACAGCAAGGCTGTCCTCAAAGGCAGTGTCGGACACTGCATACTGCTGTAGTGAAGCCATGATGTCATCCCACAGGGAAGACTCAGGGTAGTCCAGGGGAATAATAGGGGAAAATGAAGGGGGGGTATTGTCACCTGTAACATTACCCTCTGTGTACATCTGAAGTTCCATCACAGACAAAACCTTAGTTGTCTCAATCTCCCTCATTCTCCTTGTAGTTGGTGAGGTCCCAGTCGATGGCTGAGAGGTCATGGAGGGGGCAGTTGACTGCAAGATACCCAAGCTCATTGCAGTAACTGCAGCATTGGTGAGGACAGTCAGCCTGCTTGTGTATGGGGGCAAGGACCTGACAGAAGGGGCACTGATATCTGGGACAGAAGGGGCATAGGTGTCTGAAGGTGTGACAGTGGTAACACCAGATGGGAATCATGGGTGGGTGACACATGGTGGTGGAGGAAGAGTGAGGAAGGGAGTCCACATGAGATGGGGAATGATTACATTTGGTTGCAGTTGCTCAACTGGGATTGAGTTGAGTAGGGGTTGTACTTCCCCCAGGTCCATTGAGAAGGTTGCTGGGACCAACCTTGACAGCTGCTAAAACATCTTCCATAGAGGGGGGAAGGTTATGGGGAGTCTGGGATGGGAGTCTGGTAGAGACAAGGATTTGATGGTGACACCATCTGAGGGGGTGAGGGAATCTTGGGTCTGCTGGAGGGGTAATGGGTATGGGGGTGGTGGGGCAAGTGGGAACAATGGTGGACTCAGAGGAGGGATCCTCAGTGGCGACTGAGAGGGTTCTGACATCAACTTGGTTTCTAAGCTCGAGATGAGGTCTTTGAGAGCTCTGGCCTCATCAGTTATCTAAGGGAGAGGAGGATGGGGAGGAGTGAGATGTTCCATTAAAGACATCAGTGTCAGTAGGAAGGGGGTCATTGTTAAAGTATGCCTGTCTCTCCTTTTCTGGAAGGGAAAAGATGACAGGGTGGAGGAAAGACAAGATGGTTGTGAGAGGGAGGATGGAGATGCAACAGTGGAGTTGCTCAATGTGGAAGGCATCAAGCATGGTGTTTCTGATCTCGAGTACAGCTTGTTTGATTGAGGTGAGTGGCAAGACATTGGATGTCTGGCCAGCATAGGAGTGTTCTGTGCCAACATGGGAACTTGTCATGTCCCAGGCAGCCCAGGGGAGAAGGGATCAAATGGTGGTGTAATGCTTGTAGAGGCAGAGAAGGTGGATGAGGGTGTCATTGCATGAGAAGAGTGGCAGTCTCTCAAGTGTGATAGATGCTTCTTGACTCTCGAGGAGGGAGACATAGACAAGGTGGCAAGTGGATGGAGGGAGATGATGGATGTGGGTGGAAAGGAGGAAAGGGAACATCATGGAGGTTCTTAAGAGAGAGGAGTTCAGAGTCCACATTTCTTTTTATACTCCTTTAGGATGGTCTTGGCATTTCCTAAATTGTGGGCGGGTTCCCACGTTCACTCTGCATTTGAATATCCTTTCCAGTGCATGAGGTACTGCCTCTTCTCCGAGTTTTTCTAATGGGCGATGATGGCCTTGACTTTATATTCTTTCTCCGCTCTGACAAGATCCGGTGGAGGTTGAGGGAAGTTGGGGCCATGTTCCATAGTTTCCTGATATGGTGAAAGCAGGGAGGCATGGAAGATGTTGTGGATTTTCCATCATGATGGAAGTTCCAGGCAGTAGGCTACTGGGAAAATGACTTTTGAAATCCAGAAGGGTCTGGTATGTTGTAGGGAGTGTTTCTTGGACTGGGTCTGGAGATGAAGGTTCTTTGTCTCAAGCCATACCTGGTCTCCCACCTTCCAAGGTTTGAAGGGTGAACGTCATCATTCCTTCATATGTTGTTGGGCAAGCTCATGAGCTGCTTCTGCTTCTTTTCAGAAGTTGGAGATGGTGTTTAGCCTGGATTCGAGGACAGATAGGAAGGTTTTTCCTAATGGGGGATAGGTGCGAGGTTCATATCCCATTAGAAGGAAGAATGGGGATTTGCTGGTTATGGAATGGATAGCAGAGTTGTGGGCAAACTTGGCCATAGGCAACATTTCTAGCCATTTGTGGGGGGAGTTGGTGCAGAAGATGTATAGGAATATCTCAAGTTCCAGATTATAGCATTCTGTTTCTCCATCCATCTGAGGATGGTAGGCTGTGGATAGAGATACATTGTATTTGAGGAGTCTGGCTAACTCCTAAGCAAATGCCGATGCAAATTGTGGTCCTCAGTCAGAGACCAACTTGTCATGGAGACTGAAACAACTGAAGACTTTGTGGAAAAAGAGGTGGGCAATGCCCATGGCATCAATGGTTTTTGTGCAAGGAGCAACAATTACCCCCTTACTAAGCTCATGGTCAACCATGACCATGACAGAGTTGTGTTTGTTGACCAGGGGAAGGTTGGTGATGAGATCAACCAAGATATTGGAAAAAGGGCAAGAGGTGGCCACAGGGAGGGGAACAAGCAGCAGCACAGTAGAATGGGTCAACATCTTGTGGGATTGACACACAGTGCAGCTGGCAATGAAGTGCTGGATGAAGGAGGAGAGTTCTGGCCACCAATAGTCTTTGGCGAGGAGAGTGGTTGTGTGAAGGTGACCACCATGGCCACCGGCAGGGGAAGAGTGGACTACCACGACCAGATCATGGTGGGTGGGTTCTGGTACATAGAGGTGGTCTTTGTAGTAAAGACAGCCATCAGTATAGGTCCAATCGGAAGAACAGGACTGTCCGAAGAGTGGTTTGTTAACCTCCATCTGATGGAGGGCATCCAGGATCAGGGGGTTGGTGGCAGAAGAGCTGTGAATCTTGGATTCCAGTGTGATATCTATTACCCATACATGGTGGGCAAAAGCATCAGAAGGGAGCAGTTGGATGTCCTCATTGTCAGCAGAGGTGTCCACATCATCCTGGCAAGAGAGTGTGTCCACCAGGGCCATCTGTGTTCCCAGGAGGGCAACATAGTCCAGGTTGAAATCCTGGAGGAAGAGAAGCCATCTGGCTTGTCTTCAAGAGAGTTTCTGTGGTTCCTTGAAATAGGTGAGGTTCTTATGGTCAGTAAGAACCTTAACGGGGTAGGAGAAACCCAATAGGTATTGGTGCCAGTCCTCGAGTCCATGAATGACTGCAAGGAGTTTCCAATCAAAGATGTCATGGTTTCTCTCAGCTGGAGAGAACATCTGGGAGAGATATCCACATGGGTGTAAATCTCCATTAGAATCCTGTTGCATCAGGACCACTCCTGATGCGGTGAGAGAGGCATTGGTCATCAGGGTGAATTCCTTGGATGTGTCTGGGAATGCTAGCACCAGGCGGACCATGAAGGCCTTTTGAAGGGCTAGGAAGGCTGACTTGTGAGATGGGATCCATGACCAAGAAGCACCTTTCTTAGTGAGGTTGAGGAGGGGGTGAGCAAGGTCTGAGAAGGATGGAATGAACTTCCTATAGAAGTTGCAAAATCCTAGAAATGATTGTATTTTCTGGACTGTCAAAGGGTGAGGCCACTCCTCGATTGCATGTAGTTTGGTGGGGTCCATCTTGACTCTGTCCTTGTTGAGGACAAGTCCCAGGTAGTCTACCTTGGGTGCAGCACAGGTACACTTTTCCAGTTTCAGGAACATCTTGTGTTCCTGAAAACACTAGAGGACTTTCCTGGTCAGTTCTTCATGGAGGGTAGGATTGAACAAGAGGATTAGGAGGTCATCCATGTAGATGATGAGCCATCCCTCTGTGATGTAATTGCCAAAGAGGTCACCCATGAAGGCTTGGAAAGTTGCGGGAAAGTTACACATGCCAAAGAACATAACAGTGGGTTTGAAGAGACTGAAAGGGGTCACAAGGGCTGCCTTCCATCTATCTTTGGGTTTGATGAGGATGTTGTTGTACCCCCATCACACATCAAACTTGGTGAAGATGGATGACCCTCATACCTGGTCAATGAGATCCAAGATAAGAGGGAGCAGATACACATTCTTGATCACATGCATATTGAGGTACCTGTAATCCTGACAGGGTCGTAGTTTGCCATCCTTCTTCTGGACAAAGAAGAAGGGGGATGCCTGGGGAGGTTTTGATTGGGTAATCTCCCCAGAGGCAAGGTGTTCAGGAGGGGATAACGGGTACATCTTGGCTTGTCAAGGAATGAAGGTGTCTCATAAATCTATAGCATGGTTGTAGGGTCTGAATGGAGGGAGTTTGGTAGAATCTTTCTTTTCAAAGATGTCTGCAAAGTCTTTGAATGGAGTGGGAAGCTCCACTTTCTCGGTTCCTGCCTTCTGGGCTAGGGTGGTAGACAACATTGTCTTTCTAAGAAGGTGTTCTGGGACCTTTGAGTTGTATTGCATGTTCAGTATGCATGCACAGAGAAGAACATTCTTCTGTTGTGAAAAGAAAGTTCACAGGTCTTGCTCAATATTTGTGTTTTCATTAGCATCCAGATACTTCAGCAAGTATCGCTGGAAGAGTGCCTGTGGGTGGTTGAAGTGCCTCTCTTTGTATAATCAGGGATCAATGGTCACTTGATCCATCATCCAATCTATTATCAGGTTGACTGTGTGTAATCAGGGCAGTCCTAGTATGAGGTCGTCCTTTCCACAGTTAAGGATGAGGAGTTGTCATGGTTTGAGAACTCCATCCATGTTGAGTATGGCAGAGACTCTATGGGTGATGTCTCCAGATAAGTTGGACAACCCGTCCATGTTCCATGCTTTGATAGGGTGAGGCAGAGGTATTAGGGGGATCCAATGTTCTTTGGCAAATTTCCTGGATAGGAAACATCCCATAGCACTGCTGTTGATGAGTGCATTTAGGCCAATGATTCTTGTTGCATGTTTATCCTGGATTGAGATTGGAATGCGAATAGAATTACTGTTCACTCCAGAGATAAATACAGGTGCAATCATGACAGAAGGAGATGACATTGGTCCATCCCTTCCTTCTAAAAATGTGTCATGGGTGCCTGTTGGGTGGGGATTTTGTCAAGTGTGAGGATGTTTATGCCCTCATTTCCCCATACTTCCTCCATGTCCAGGAGGTTCTCTCCTCATTTGTCCCTTTTCTCCTCAAAGGCCACTTTGAGGGTCCTAAGGATTAGGTCCTTGTCTGAGCATGTTTTCAGAGACTTGATGTAGGGATCCAGCAGATCTCCTTTCGGTGGAGTACTCATAATGGTATGAGTTTGGACTTGTCATTGTCCCTATTGTGGATGTTTCCTAGTAGAACATCCTGTCTGTTTGCATATGAAGCATTTGTTCTCTCATATGAGGCAGGCTTGTTCCATGGGGGAGAGGGTGAGGTGGTTCACATCCATGGTGTTGGGATCATGATGTTGTCTTCCTCCTCCTCTTCCTATGGGGATCTGAGGGATTCGGTCCATATCCCTGATCCTGGCTAGTCCACTCTCTATCTCTGCAGCTTTGTTGTAGACATCCTTGATTTTCTCAGCGGTTTTGAGAATATTTGTTATGATCCTGTCAAGGCAGATGCTGTAGGATGAGGAACAGCAACACTGCCTCTATCAACAAGAAGGGAGAAGGGAAAAGGAAGGGGGGAGGTAAGCGATGAGGGGAAGAGGAGGAAGGAGGCTCTCAGTGGTTAGGGTCCTTTACTAAGGACACGGGGACTAGACTCCAATAGGATTGTACTTGGTATGGTGACCAAGTGGTTGACCTATCTTCCGATACATGGTACTCAACGATGAGCTACTGGGCGAGGTTGGATAAACTGTCTAGGAGCGAACTTGGTCTGACTTAGGTCAAAGACAAAGAGATTAGAACTGGGGGTTCTCATCTCTCATCACTGTATTTATACTAGCTAAGTATGCGCACAGACCATAAGGGTCTAGGGTAAGCATGCGAGAGCGAGTACTAAATACGGAGAAATGAGAAAGGAAATAATGACAGGGATCAAAAGGAAGGTGAGTGTGGGAGTACATGTGTAAGCAGCATGGGGAAGAAGAGAAGAGGTGGAATGGAAGATCTATTGGGGGAAATGGAAGATGGGATCGGGAGATCCAGATCTAGATCTAGATCTGATCGGGGGATTATGTAAGTAGATCAGATTAGGATCGAGTGAAAGGAAGTAAACGAGAGATGAGATCATAACAATATTGGTGAGGGTTAGCTGTTTGGCGATCTCTCTATTGAGTCCTCAAAGAAACCATTCTTATAAGGCTTCTTTTTCTTTGATTCCAGCTTGAGTGGTGAGGACCACAAACTCTGCGAGATATTTCTCGAAGCTATCTTTGTGAGGAAGGTCTTGTTGCAAAGAGGCAAGTTCTACTTGAGTGTGGGAGGCTGTGTCATAGAAAGAGAAGGTGGTAGAGAATGCCTCCTTGATGTGGGCATAGTCCTTCTCTTCTGTGGGGATAGTTCAGTCCATGAGCTTGATGAGCCAAGCCTTGGCAAATGCTTTGCCTCTTCCAGTAGGCATGCGGTTTAACAGGATAAAGCCCTTTGCTTTATCGGTTAAGTCTGGGTGGAGGGAGAAGTATTTGTCCATTCCTAGGATTCATTGGTTGGCATTCTTTCCTTCTCCCAAGAAGTCCTCCAGGAGGGCTGCTTTGATATCCTTGACCATGTTGTCATCATCTGAGTCTTCTTCATCTCCTATGGGGTAGTCTGGTTCTGGTGGTCCTGGTGTGAGTGGTGGTGGTACTGAGTAGGGATGGGATGAGATGTAGGCTTCTGTGTCAGCACCAGTGAGGATGGTGTGTTTGTAGGTTCCTTCTTCTGTTCCTACTACCTCCTCTTTGGGAATAGAGTACTGGGCAAGGTTGGTGGGAGGATGGGAGCCAACAGAGGATGAGTGAGAGAGAGCAGGCGAAGCTCTATGAGGGGGAGGACCAGGGGTGGGATTGCTTCGTGAGGAACCAGGTACCCATCACTGCTCAGGTATAGTGGTGAAGGTTGAAGACTATGGTGGTGGATGGGGTGGGGATATATGACATTCTTTGTCATCCTCATGTTCTCCTGAGAGAAGTTGCATAAGATTGATACACCTCGTGTTGACCTAGTGTTGCTGCACTGGCAGCTGTCTGTTGCGAGATGATCTCAAGCGAACACTGGCAGGACTCGTCTTGAGCTACACCAAACTTTACTTAAAGAGAATGAAGCAGAGGTGGTAATGAGAAGAGGCAGGTCTTCCTTAATCAACTCACAAGGACGTAGGTCGCAAGTGACAAATGGATTAGACTGGGGAGCCCAGTCAAGTACAGCTACTTTATATATGTTACAGGATGGTGCACGGACCATAGGGTCCATGGGAAAGACTACTGGATTTAGATAAATGAAAGAAGAGCTCATGAGAGAAGAAGAATGATGATGGGAAGAAAGAAGCGGAAATTAATAAGGCATGTGTGCAACGTGTTTGTCTAGACCATAGGTCACGTGTAGTTTCCCATGGTCACATGCACATCACGTGACTTCGAAGTCTGAAAGTTTGTAAAGTAGTGCGTGAATGTGCTAAGTTAAAAAGTTTTGAAAATATAGTATATCATAACACTACTCCCTCTTTAAGACTCGAATTCCAGGTGAGTCCTGTGATAATTAGTTTCAGTAAAGTTTTCATATTGAGAAAAGAGTGAGGAAAAGTCTCCCAAGGTAAGGCCACGAAGTTTCCAAGGGGCTGAGGGATTCTTTTTATGGAAATCGGCAACTGCCTGAGGGGCAGTGTTGATGATGTCACCAGATTCCCATGTTCTATCGGATTCGTCGTAACCTTTCCAGTGTACAAGATATTGAAGCTGGCAGCCTTTAAGACGTGATGCCACAATGTATTTGATTTCAAATTGCTCTACTCCTTCTTCATCAACTTCTATTGCATCTGGGTGTGAGACTGGTTGACCTGGGAGGGTTGCCCGATATGGTTTAATGCATGAGATATTGACGGTTGGGTGAATACGAATAGAGTTTGGCAATTTGAGTTTTACGGCGTTAGGAAGGACTTCTAGGATTTCGTAAGGGCCAATCCATTTTTGTGTCAACTTCTTTGCCATGTAAGGGAGCTTCAAATGTTCGGCTGAAAGCCAAACTTGTTGTCCTTTCTCGTAAATAGGAGCTTTGGATCTTTTGGAGTCCGATTGCTTCTTCATTCTTTCTCATGCTTTCTCCAATGCATCTTCTACTTCTTTATGGCTTTTTCCCATCTCCATGCCGAATTCTTTTCCCATGCCTTTGGCCTTTCCTTCGAAGCCCATGCGAGGGGCGTAGTTACGTGTGATGTTAAAAGGAATGGTGCCGGTGGCGGTAGTAAGGGAGTTATTGTGATGGAATTGAGCGACTTTGAGCCAATCGGCCCATTCGGTCTGTTGCTTAGCTATGTAAGAGCGGAGATATTGTTCAAGTTCTCTGTTGATACGCTCTGTTTGTCCATCGGTCTGTGGGTGATAGGCGGTGGAGATTTTCTGAGAAATAGAGAGAAGTTTACATAATTCGGAAGTAAAGTCCGAAACAAACTGGGGACCTCGATCAGAAACGATCGTAGAAGGGAGTCCATGGATACACCAAATATTGTCTCTGAAAATAATAGCTAAGTCCTTTGAAGAAACTGTGTCATAGGTGGGAATAAAAATGACTTCTTTTGAGAATTGATCAACGACTATGCAAATGGTGGTGTAACTGTGGAAAGCGGGTAAACCCATAATGAAATCAACAGATAAATCTTCCCAAGGTCGTTTAGAAGCAGGTAAAGGAAGGAGTTTTCCTGCTGGTGCCTTTGACTTTCCCTTTGTTTGGGCGCACACTTGGCAGCTATCTACATAATTTTTAATGTCTTTTGTGACACCAGGCCACGAGAAATGACGAGTAAGAAGATGAGAAGTGTGAGCTTGTCCGGAGTGTCCACCAATAGGAGAGTCATGACAAATAGTGAGAAGTTCTGTACGTAATGATTTGGGAACAAAGACTTTGTTTTTGTTGTTTTTGAAAATATAGTTATCGTAATTGTACGTGTATTTGTTAAAGGATTCTTCTCGTATTTTTTCTGATTCTTTTATGATTTTATCATAAAAGGAAGAAGAGAGTTCGACATTGTTAATAAAAAGAGAAGGTGGAAGAACAGTAATATTCTGGTTGTGATCTGTGACAGCATCACCATGGTCTGGTCGGTGAGATAAAGCATCTGCACGACCATTCGATGTTCCAGGTTTATAAACGAAAATGTAATTGAACTCTTGGAGAAGCGCATGCCATCGAGCTTGACGACTGGATAAGGT
>JBBPQV010001444.1:0-10214 GCA_038092675.1 Boletus rufocinnamomeus
GCGCGGTGCTCGTATGCTCATGGACGTTGGCGTGCCTGTGATTTACAGAGGTAGTGCAACTTTCAGGGTGACCGTCGGCGCTGAGTACGAATACAATGGCGTCGCTGTCGTGATTGTCTGGATGTCGACGTTCGGTGCCGCCGATAGTGGTGGTATGTAACGGAACAGCTGCCGACCCCGCGGTGCGGGGTGTCAACTTCATGTCACCGCTTCAACCACTGGCAGTCCCTTGTACTAGAGAGCGGCGACCGTTCTCCATCGCCTCTTTTTTCAATGTCGAACGCGAATCCGGACGAAAACGATCGTAAAATGTAATTATGTTCGCAGCCATGATGGATCTTAAGATTCATCGTACGTCGCCATCAAGGTTCCACCTTTCAGGACCTCACTCGTTCATGGGACATCAGAGACCCCACGTCTATCTCTATCCGACGTGATACTTCCCTGTGGACTCCGACAGTCTAACTAACTCGTACATGTCGCTGGACGCTTGCTGGCCAAGGAAATATCGCTCCATCCCCGAGAGGCCCGCCAGGCGACCTTCTCGATCACGATGAGTAATGGTGGTAATGCGAATCACACATATGTGATGTAGCTATTCGAAGATCCAGGTCAAAAAAAAGTCATGCATCGTTGTGGCGGGCGATGTAGGTGCATTGCTCCTCGATCTGACCTCGAAAGTCCTGACAATGTGACATAGAGCAAATTCTATACTTGTAGGCATGCCGGTACACGCAATGGAGACTGCTATGGGGTGAACGTCGACCAATGCAGTGAATATGTTGCTATCGTCCGAGGTAGACTTAGCGAGGCACGATGACTGAACACCAAGCGCTCGAGAGTCCTCGGCCATATCCACCCTCAACGAAGTCTTGGCGCGGACGGTGCTAGTTGGTATCCTAACGCTGCGCCATTCGAGTATGTTTATAATTCATAACTGGTGTCACTAACGGATTCAAGTCATTAAGTTCTTCGTCAATAACCCAGGTGGTTAGGTGACAGGCTGCATGCTCCATGATGAAGCGTGTTGCTGCTTTGGCCTAGCGATAAGGTTACCGCTTTCTACGTTGAACACATTTAAACGTCCATTTGGAATGGAGTGCCATTCACATGAATGCTATGGTTGCCCGTCCATTTCGGTGGGTAAACAGGTTTTGTTGTGGAGTCGCGTGAAGAAATAACTTGGTTGCTCGAGGCTCCCAAAGTTTACCTCTGCCATAGCGAGCCTCGAAAGCAGAGCTTTTGAGACATAGTTCGAGGAAAGCCTCTGTTGAAAAGAACCGGAAACCAGCTATGGTTCGTTTGGTAAACGCTACGAATGTTAATCCATAGTGTCAGGGGAAACTTTAGTCTCGAGCCCTTATAGGAATTCGGGTAAACACGGGAAGCAGATGTTTGGAGCGAGACTACTAGGGAAACTTCTCACTGCTAGCTAATATCCTCGGAATCGGGAGGCTATTTTTCCTATATTCTGTCCGGCAGATCACGGGGACGTTTGACTTGGCAAATGCGATAACGTCAGACTGTCGCCAGTGTCAGTACGTTTTCCTACGGTTCTGCGTGAGTCATGGAATAGTGAGGAGGAGGAAATGGGCACTCGATCACGCACTGATCCCTCTTTACTTGTCCAACGCCATCCACACCGTGTAGTCTTGTTACGTACAAAACTTTACCTAGGAGATCATATCTCGATTCCCGAAAGATTCCCGAAAGTCCGAAGTCCCACTGACTCTCTCCGCTAACCACCACGATGTCTGCTGGTGCCCACTATGCTGATGTCATAAAGATCCTTGTGGAGGGCGAGAATGACATCTCGGACCGCAAGATCTTGATTCTGTACGCAACGGAAACCGGAACAGCGCAAGACGTCGCTGATCGGATCGCGAGAGAATGCCGCAGGGGTCATTTTCAATGTCATGTGTGCAACATTGGGTCTTATCCCCCGGCACGTAACTCGCTGACCCTCTTGTGAATTATTCTCATTCTTTTCCCCTAGGAAGAGTTGATCTCGGAACCACTCGTCACATTTATGGTCGCGACCACAGGGTCAGGCACAGAGCCGCGTGCAATGACACTCATCTGGAATTCTCTGCTCCGATCAAATCAGGCACTTTGAATTTTTCTCAGAAAGAGACTTGGAGTCTGTGCATGTCTCGTATGTCGGTATACACTGACCTCGATGATATAGTTATCTGCCAGGAGATGTTGCTATCATCCATCCTATTGCCCTGGCCTCAGAGGTGGATAGCCTCCTAGTGTCTATGGGATGGGCAAATACTGCAGATGAGCCCTTTTCTATCACCCATGCGATGAAAGGTACGTGCTTAACAGTTTCCTCGCATTTTCTCATCGGCACACACAGATCAGTCGTTACCCGAACATATACCTCGGGTTACAACGCTTCGCAAACTTTTTACTCGTTACTTGATTTCAATGCAGTTCCTCGTCGTTCATTCTTTGAGTTGCTTCGTTGCTTTGCGACCGATGAAATGGAACGGGGAGAAACTGGATGAATTCGTTTCTAACGAAGGCGCCGTATGTCGTCCGTGGCGGACAATGATTGCAGACTGACCATCACACGGGACGAGTTATACGAGTACTATCAGCAGGTAAAGCGCACTATCAGAGAAGTGCTAACCGAGTTCCGGTCGGTACGAATACCCAGAGACTATGTCCTTGATCTATTCCCTTCCCTTCGACCACAACGATTTTCGATATTAAGCTCTCCGAAAGTATGTCCTTTGTGGTGCGACACATTTGTTCCTTACAGCATCACGTAGAAGCATCCTCGTGAAATTCACTTATGTGTTGCAATCGTCAAGTATCGTACGAGGCTTAGGATACCTCGAAAAGGTGTCTGCACGAGTTTCCTTGCCTCACTTCAACCTGGTCGGTGAATTATCTTCCCGCTGCAACTAATCCATACTGGGGCTGGCTGGCGTCCTCGAGGTGACAAGTTGCGCATTACTATCCAAAAAGGCTTGATATCGCTACCGAACGATCCCCGAACACCTGTTATATGTGTCGGTCCTGGTACGGGCGTTGCCCCAATGCGAGCGGTCATGGAGGACCGTGTGCACGGCGAAGAGGGTCAGTTCACATGCAATGAAACACTGTGCACGTGATTTCCGACACCGTCCAGCTACGCAACTTTACTTCGGCTGCCGATCGGCTTTGAAGGATCATCACCGCGGTGTAAAATGGGGACCCTATGCAGAAGCAGGCAAAATCACATACCGCGTTGCATTCTCGCGCGATGGTCCTGAAGGCACGAGGAGGACATATCTTCTGCGGCAGGATAAGGAAAGAGTGTGGGAGTTTCTGGGAGTACAACAAGGCACATTGATAATTTCTGGGTAAGTAGCAACATGAGGCCAACAACAAGGTCGACAAAAGAGGTCAAACGTCAATGTAGGTCTTCAAACAAGATGCCGGCTGCAGTACGCGAGGCTGTCAAGGCAGCAGTGGAAGAGTTTTGGGACATGTCGACAATGGAATCTGGATGCAGCATACTTTGTGGAATTATCGAGGAGTTGTGGACTCAGTTGATTGAAAGCGGGGCATACTCAGCAAGCGCTCCCCATTAGGAAAAACAATAGTAATTACATAAATATCTGGTTTGCTCGCTTGAAGGTTAGCCGCAGGTGACCCCAAAATTCCCAGCTACCTATCCCTTCGCTGTCATCCCTGTATACTCCGTGCTGACTCCGCGGACGATCCTATCGCACGAAAAATTTGGGTTGATGCTCGTCGTACAGTACTTATCTGATCGCTCTCGACAGCGGTCCATCTGTCCAAGTCGACGTAGGCACTTCTACTTCTCCGAGAGGCCAGGGCACATTAGAAGCAACTTCTTAGCCTAGTAAGTTTTCTAGTTGAGATACAGTCTCGTCGAAACAAGGTGCACCTTAACAGATAATTGCCATGGCAGTGTTTTCGCTATTTGATATTTGTTACAATGCTGTAGTTCTGTTGGCGACCGTCCTACCAATGGGCCGAAACTGGGCTGCAGACAGGCGAGTGGTTTCATTTTGATCCTGCCTTCTTTCGGGGTCTCATTGTGGGTGCAGTCCTGTGCCGAGGACTGCGGGCGCTGAAGGGGGCATAACCCTGTGACTCGCTATATCTGTAGCAGCTTCCTGCCTCGAGTTGTACGCAAGTTCGCTGTTGATAACGGTATAGGTCCATCCTGTGCTGTTCGGACCTAGTCCGTTGAATTGAGGACAAATTCTTCGCCACAGATCAACGAATATAAGGACAGAGCATGGTACATGTGTTCTGCTCCTTCCTCTCTCCGTCTACACCACCGTCTAACTCCAAACCAATTCTCAATATCGTTTGTCGCTGAAATGTCTCACTCGGTCCTCGACTGTATGGACCTTCGTACATTGGAATATATCGTTACGCACGTCTTCTTCCCTCTCAAGCTTCCCGATGGGGATGACCACAGCATCCACAACAATCATTCCCTAGCGGAAGCAATTGTCTCCGCTGCGCGAATATACTCTTATCACATCGACAATGCCAACCTGCCTCGGTGGCATCGCATTTCAAGAATGTTGGGCAACCTGCAGGCAACTGCTCAGTTTGAAAGCCTAGATCGGTCCCGGACTATTTCTCAGCTCAGTAGCATGAACGTGGGCGGTAAGTTTGCGAGCCTCAACAGTGTCTTAGAAACTTACAAATAGTAGATGTCCTCGCATTCCTTATTAGAGCTCAAAATGCGGCGGTTGTCTTCAGGAAGCAGAGAAATGTTACCATCTTCGAGGCATTCGAGGTATCCCCGAAGGCTGAGGATGTGATGGCCACACAAGGAAAGCTCATCTGCTCGTATCCTGGACCAGCAATCGAGATCCCAAATGTCGTGTTTGAAGACGAGAGCTTTCTCTCCGAACTGGTCAATTTCCTCGTTCGCATGGACAATGATGCCCTTGATGCCGCCGCCCCCAAACGTCGAAAAGCGCAGTCGACCGTTGTCGAAGACCGAGACACCACCCACCCGCGTTATATCACCGAGTTGCTTACCGGCATCTTGAGAGGTGTCGGTCGCCCTGCAGACATCGCTCGCATTAGCAAACGTGTGGGTGATGACGTTGTGTGGAACAACTCGAATTTGCCGTGGCGGCGGTCGTCGCTCTGGCTCCTTATCAGAGTTGCCCTGCAGACCTCACTGGAGCGGTCTACTCTCGGGCATGATACCTACAAGGAATTCATGTTATTCTTCACGTGTCGCCTTGCACAGGAGGAGAGCTGTGCAGACCTCTCCAATGATGTACTCCAATGCATGTCAGCCAAAATCAGCCGACGCTTGCGGAAGCTGGGTCCGTCTGCGCCAGACTGGCTCTCCCACACTGCGTTGCAGACATGCAGTTCCCTCCGATCGACCCTCGAGAAGAGGTGGGGACAGGTACAACAGCCTCGTATATCTCCAGTCTGGAATCCCTTTCAGCTCGATCTAACCCGAGACATTCAGCTGTCGCTCTTGGGCAGTGGCGACTACCTTCGAAACGCTCTTTCCAATCACAACACCAATCCTCCCAACACCCCTTTTAACCCCAAACATCGTCCTCGAGGCGGTCTTGATGACTTTCTGTCCTCTGATGGAGTCTTTTTCGAGGTGGCGTATCGTACTGAGCCCTACATTGCCCTCTACGATGTCGAGCGGGCAGTTGAGCAGAATATTGACGCCTGGGTTGATCGGGTCAGAGATAACGACGAAGCTTGCGTGAAATTGGAGATCTTGGCAAACAAATATTCCTCAAGTGCGTTGCGAACGTACGCTAACAATCCAGAGCTTCTGTCGGTCATGCTGTTGACCACGATCGAGCTTTGGGTTGCGCTGGACAAAATAGCTATCAAGGCAATTCCCATGCTTGCAGACTACTCTCCGGAGGTCCCTACAAGTCTTCTGGAGGATCTGTTGCTTTGCAAGAGTGGGAGCCTCTGTCGTCTTCGTCGCGTACACCAATACCTCTCTCATCGCCACTCCCGGTCACAAAGTCAATGTTCGGTTTTTTCTTCGACTATCGATGTAAACAGTTTTGCCATCCGTTTCTACAGAAGCTCTTCGCATCTTCCGCGCCTCAAGACTCAAATCGAGGAAGCAGCGCAGCGCGAAGTTCAAAACAAAGTTGCTGAACTCGAGGGAGCGAATGCTCGTTATGCTGATCTTCAACAACAAGCGGGTCAGCTTGATCATGAGTACGTCATTAATAAGGATGGCTTCGAACACCATGTCCCCCGCCGCTGCAGCAAGTGCCGCCTTGAAAAAGAACTTAGGAAGATGAAGATATCCGTTCACGAGTGGCCGTTGCCGGCGGAGCAGCTCCGTGCTGAGGCTGTTGTGTTCGAATTAGATTGTCCGGTCTCTTTCAACATGTGGCGCACTGCCACATTCCATCTCTTGGTCGATCTTTCAAGTTCTGCATCCGTTGAGGAAAAAGATCCCTATATCCAGCTCAGCGGATATGCCGCGCTCAAGCCTTACCTTACTCAGCATCCGCGATCACGGATCTCCCTCGGTTCCGATACGAAACCATTCGCTGTCACACATTATAGCAAAACATCCATTCCCGCCACGCAGGGACGGGTTTGCGTCAACAATGGGTCAACATTCTATGGCTTTGATAGCCATGCCCGTATTCCTGTCTCGGAGGCGTTGGGCCGTGCGGATATCAGCAGGTATTGCACGTACCAGCTCGAAAGCGGTTCATACGAGAATTTGCAGAAGTATGTTGATGCGACCTCCCACACGTCGAACGAAGTCGTGGCCAACCAAGCCGACTGCCACAAGGACCTTTCCATCCATGAATTTATAGCGTTCGGACACTTGCGCAGTGGCCCCTTACTTCAATGGCTCAACATCTTGCGGGAGCTTCGAGGTCGATCGTTGAGCTTCCATCGTCCCGAAGTCCATTTGTTGTTGGCTCAGGCAGTTTCTCAGCTTGGACCACTTGGAAATGCGGGGTGGGCGTGGCATCAGGAAATCCAACAGCCCTCCTTTTGCTATGCGCTTCTAGGAGAACTTGAGGGTCTCCTCCGGGATGTCGAAGCAAATTGGCTTGAAATAGTGACAATGGATACTATTTCCTTCTTGGTCCGTCGTCTACTTGCGTCCAGCCCTCATCCAGCCGTCACACGGGAAGCACTTAATCTTCTTCGTACTGCACGTGGCAAGGTGTTCTCTTGGGTAGAGGAGCTGTCGGCTAAGCTCGCGGACACACCGGGAGATGAACAGTTGCATCGGTTTTTGCGGGATGCCGCCGCCATTTGCCGAAGCACGTTCGACGTTGACCCCGCTGTGGTCCGAAGGCTCCTTCATTCAGCAGAAGATATCGAGGTTCTACTTTCTTCCGCTGTATTCATCCACGACCACACGCCCAGCAAGATCTCTTGCCTGCCTGCATATTCGCAGCTACTCCTTGACCGGGATCGTCGCGTCTCTCTGGCTCTTGAGAGTGTCGTAATCGAGGTTATTCAGGCCGACTCCACCGATGAAGGCATCGACCTTGCGGTTGGCAGGGTTTGGCCCAGCTACCGTCCAGGTTCGAAGTGGATGCCATTGCAGAATCCGAATTCACGCTGGTTGTCGTGCACGACCGCATCAACTGTGGATCAGTGTTCGCAAGTGGTGCATTTTAATTTCCTTGATGGGTTACTTTTGGTCAACGGGAAACCGCTTGGGAGATTGCCGAGCGAAATTCAGCGGCATCCGCTATACAACCTAATATTTGGCGAGGTACATCGCGCCATGCCCGATGTAACACAGGTTACTGACTACTTGTGCAGAAAGTGTTCGATGTCTTACCAAGTGATATCCCAGGCATGGATTACACGACACGGAGCATGGTCTCCGGTTATCAGGTGAGCGCACCGGCAGAGATGTAGGGTATAAGCTTGAGAACTCAGGTGGCACACCCAGGTGTACTTTTCTCTCAGAAACGGCGGCTCCGATCTCGTGATACGAGCAATCGCTGATTCGGAAATTATCGAGCTCATCCCTCCAGAACAGCTGAAGGGAGACTTGCCGGACGTATTGATTGAGGGACATGCTCATTGGCTAAACCTTTCTACGTCCGTCATGGAGATCCGCCCTCTCGACAGCCTTTGGAAGGGTTCGTCAGAGAACTGGAAGATGGGTTGTACTCCTGGGCAGTATCACATCCGCAAAGGCTCTGAGCTGCTCATAGACATCCGAAGCCAATCTTGGTCCATGGTATCGAGTCTCTTGAAGCCACTCGACACCCCACAGAATCTCCTTATCACTGTATCCTCGATCGACCCCAACCAGCCTTCGTCATCATTCCAACTGTCCGTCGCTCTACCCCGCTATCGTCTATCCTTTTATATCGACGAGGATGGAGAACTCCAATCCCACAACATCCGGGACATGGTTTATGACGAGGACCAATCTATTGGGACTCTGTTTGGTCTGGTCAATCGGCTTGTGCTTCGGCCAAAGCTCAGAGGAAACATCAATGCCAACGAGCTTGTCCCACGGTGTGTCGTCATCCCCGAGGGAACGGTTTCGTTCCAGATGGATGGTCATCATGTTCGCATCGAGATCGATACCCGTGGTTCCGCCCTTCGGCGGGTCACATACCAGACTTATAGAATGGATACCGACCTGGGCTGCTTGACAGGAAATGGCAGTGTGACGGACAAGCTATACTGTGTTTACCTGCACGCTCTGACTAGCGGGTGTAGTACCGATCCGCTGACAGGCAGGTCGGGTACGGAGGAAGCGTTGTCTCTACTTCGGTCAGCCAGCTGCTGGTCAATCATGAGGTTCGGTTCTCGCGAGGCGGAGCTCCTGAGCTTGATCGCATCCATATGTCCCCTACGCACGTGGTACCCTCAACATCTCAGGTGTATGCAGCAGGTAGAGTGGCTCAATCTTCCGGTCACCTCTCAACATCACGAGTTGCACCTCGTTTGCAAAGCAATCAAGGAACACCACGACAGGGTGCAATTATTCCAGGAGAGCCAGTCGAGCACTGTGTTCCAAGAATTTCCACCGCGTGACGGTCACCTGCTAGAGCGCAGTTCAGGACGAGCTGGGTCTCTCTTCCCATCCGAGTTTTCTGGGCAGCCTTCCGGGGCAGACGTCCGGTACCCCGCCAGAGATCTAGTGGAGGCCGGCTCGGGTGAGCATCGTGCTTATACCGCGGCGACTGTCGTTCACCGCCGGACCCCCAATTCAACGACACCAAAGGATATACTGAGCATGGTGCAATCGTGGACGGGGACTGTATCTAGGGATGCCACGTTGTCTCTCCGATATGACAGATCGTGGCTCGCTCCAGCTCTTCCATCAATTTGGCTTGAGGCGTACAAGATCCTTCGAGGAAGCGATGGAAGAAAATGGTTTCAATTACTTTTCTCGCTTCCCGCGATGGCGTATGGCTCGTCGGAACTTGCAGACCTGGTCCCCGCGTTCGTAGCCTTTGCCGCGGATTCGCGGTTCAGTGTGGCGGATCCACCAGACTATGATTCATACAAACCTTCAGAAGGATTTTGTCCTTCCTCGACCACCCTGCACGGTTATGTTTCCGAATGTACCCACTCCTTCGAATGTAGTCCTGAAAGCACAAGTCCTGCGAAACCTGACGAAAGTCAGAAGAAACTGCGAAAACGTCAACGCGAAACGTATAACAAGAGACGAAAGTCGGACACCGATGCAACAGTCCAATGGTTGTTGAATGCTTGGCCATGCGAGACTCCCCCTCCGTGCTTACTCAAACCCGATTTATATGACGTCGCGCATTTGACATCCAAAGTTCAGAGCCACTTCTCTAGCTGTTATCGTAATCTCAAACTGAAAGAGCACCTCAGTCTCGTTGGGATGATTCTGAACACCGTTCACTCCCAGGTCTTCCCAGCCCCCACTTACTCATTCCGTCCTTCGAAAAGCATTCCGTCTTGTATCCCGTGGTCATTGACGGTGGAACAACTATTCGCCAGGCCTGTACCATTGTTGCAAGCACATGCTGGGAATACTGCACTCTCCAGTCCCGCTCCATTGCATCAACTAATTGCTACAGCCGAGGCGAACGCAGTGAATCCATTCCAGCGACAATATGTCTCGGCCCTCCGCGCCAGCGCCGAATGTTTTGGAAGTGAAACCCTTGTGGCTCACGGGGCGACGAAGCTACCTACTTCCCGGACACTTGTGGCACAGTATGATCAGTGTAGAGCCAGCTACATCAAGACTC
>JBBPQV010001445.1:0-10212 GCA_038092675.1 Boletus rufocinnamomeus
GTGTGTCAAATGAAATGGAGTGCCTATATTACCGAAGAAGTAGGCATGCAGACTCACCGGTACTCGGAACGAATGGCGCCGTCGAAAAACTCGTTCCAACGTCACCGCGCAATTGAGTACTGGGCAACATTGTTTTTTTTTTGGGAAACCCCTAACGCCTTATCTTGGGGTACGGGGGAACAGATCAGAGATGGAAAGAAATAGCTGGATCATGCTCCGACATGCGATTTTCCTCTCGTCTTGTCTGCCATGAATATTCTTGGTGCGTTTTTTTTTTGGTTATTTTTTTTGGTTTTTCCTTTTTTTTCGTCCACCGATAATGTTCTGGTCGTGTGACGTTCCGGATCCCCTATATATATATTCTACAGTAAGTTTTCTCATAATGCATAGGTCGGGAGCGACAAATGTTGATGCTTTATGAAACTTATGCATCATTGGAGTGCACCCTGGCCAGGAGAGGGCTCGAGTGCGGCTCCCCGACGTTATGCAGACAGTATGAGCTAATATGCATTACTACCTTATGCATTATGAGAAAGCCTACTGTAGCTCCTGGGAATGATATATGGATGATGTCAAACATCACGCAACTATAAATGAATGGTCTCACTAAAACGTCCAACTTTGCTCTGTACTATAAAAATTATTCCGTGTGTTTTCAGTATACAGGGTTTTTTTCTCTTTGCATTTTTTAGCGCGGTATTACTTGATGTTCCCGCGGTAAGTTGCTACTACGCCTACGCGTACGGCGTGTCGCACTGTGCAGTACAGCGCACTGCTTCGGATTCTCCCGGACCTCAACTAACCGAAAACGGTAACTCTCGCTTGGTACTAGTATGTCTGATCTTTTCATTTCCACCGTTGTACTGTACACATACCAGGCTTGTCGTTGACTCCGGTCGTGATGTCAAGCGACAAAGGCTGGATGTTGCAAGTTCTGAAGGGCCTCATGTCGACCTTGGGCGTCAGCAAACGCTGAGGTACGAGGGCCAGGGCTGTCTCTTCACTCTCCTGAGTCCTCAACTGCTCCCCATTTCTTGCCTCAACTGCTACTGCCTTCGGCCCACTGGTCAGGTGATAGCCCCACTTCTAACTGCAAACACGGTTCCTGTCTCCGAGGGCAACCCCTAGTAAGTCAAATTGTACTACACATTGTTATCAATGACCATGAGACTCGGAACTTGACTGAAAACAATGCAGACCAAGTGACGCATGGCCTATAGATAAGTGCATCGGTGAACAAGAGCAAGGAGTGGAGTTGTCCATGGAAGAAACCACTGCCATGATAGCAGCGTTTTCTGATGCAAACGCACCAATGATGCCCAGTAAGCTGCTCGAGGAGCAAGATGCCTGGGGAGCAGCAGGAAGACGACCTCGAGGACGAGGGGTCTGTCCGACGTAGGGCTTCATATGCAAGCATGTACATGGATGTGTTCGCTAGTTCATGCACACCTCGCTTGGAGTTGAGCCCATTCTTTCCCACTTGCTCTTGTGTTTACCCCGCTCGTTTCTGTTTGCATTAAGCCGACCTCATTAGCTTCCACTCGTTCTCACTCACTCCCATTCGCTCCTACCTGTGTCGAGGAACACGAAACCTTGGCTTTTCTTTTCTGGCCTTGGGCTCAAATCTTCCTGACACGCGCCGATGTTGTCGGCTGATAGGTGTATTGGAAACTTGTATTTCCCGAACAGGAACTCAATACGTGCTTCTGTGATTGGTGATCATGATCATCTTGGTTCGTTCAGCATCATGGGTGTCTCCCTTGAATGTGATCGATGGAGAGTATAGATATCCTGTATGTGTCACTGGACTGTCGATTCGCGGAGGACTATTTACAGTGGCATTATATTCCAACTACACAAACTTGCCATTATCACATCATTCAACACCACTGAGGATGATCTGGACTGTAGGCCGGACGTGTACCCATCTAACCTGTTTTATTCGTCAAATAGACTTGCAGTATGTGGCTTTGGTGAGTTATTTCAACACGACCTTGTTAGTTCCGCCCATTGAAACAATAGACTATTTGGTTGCAGATGACTGCCAGGTTCGCTGTATGTAAAATTTCTCTAGCAGCGGTCCCGATCTCATGAAAGAGCACAGATCTCACCGAGGATAACCTCGATGTGGTCGACATCCTCTGCTCCTCGACCCATGTACGAATGCACGGCTTGACTACATGAACAAACAGCGAGAAACCATCGTTACCAAGGTGGAAATGTATGGGTCAGCTCAGAAATCCAGACGTGAGTCGTGGGAAGAGGGTGGGGTGGCCTCTCCTACACGTTACCGCCCCCTACTTTCGACGCTACTCTCACCTGTAGGTAATCCGACGAGATCGGTATAAGCACTGCGTTTCCTACCGCCATGACCGCGACCCACCATGCACAAGGACGTCCGAATCGGGCATCGATATTCGATCGCGCGGAAGACCTTTCTTTTTTCTTGGGGCGTGCACTCGGAAGTAAACTTTACCTTTCCGCAGAAGCAGGAAAATACCGCACCAATCCATATCCACTCGTTTGTGTCACAGTCCAGCATGAGTCGTGAGTGAATGTGGCCCGTGCTCTCCGAGTTTGGATGTTACTGAAATGTTGCGACTTCCTCGGCTTCACTACGATGCTATGATCAAAGTGAACCTTGCCGAGAGTACGACGAATGAGCCAGACACGGTTCGAGTACATGGGGCCTTTGGATTGATGTCGCGCATGATGGGAACAGGACAATCCTCGAATGCCCGAACTCATGCCTGAACTCATGCTTCCGTATGTAACATACGGTCGTGACGCTTACCCATTTTCTGGGAGTTAGGAGCATTTTATTGTATCGTATACGCTGTTGTAGCTGCCGAATAGGGTGAACAACGTGCTAGCTTTTACGAAGCCCTCTGTAGGTCCTGAAAAGGTTTACAGCACAGATCTAATGATCACACGTGCAGAGAAACTCCTTCGAGACAATGCCTACATTGCGCAGTGCTGGGATATATATGATACATCGAACCGCGAAGACGAGGAATATGCATAGGTAAACTAGATATCTGAGTCACCGTTTGAAGTACCATCGTTCACCATTGCACCAGCGTTAGTCCTCATCTCCGATTTCTACCCAAAATCTTCATTCAAACCTGACGCGTTTTATCACCCAACGCTCCGAGCCGAATCGCCTCAAATTCGTTCGCGCCCCCCTCCACAACCTGATCCTGTCCCAGGACAACATCCGCGAATGCAACCGCAGACACTACGGTCGTGCTTTGCCAACTGGCAGTGGGTTCAAGTTGCGACAACACACCGAAGCCGGTGTCAATCCCCTGCCAGTGACGACGGAGATCACGGTCATACAGCTCTCGCATGCTGATGATGAGCCGAGGAATAATGAGGTAAATGGCTATGCCAAAACACACGATCAGGATGATCGCAAACAAAGTGGTGTTTGAGAATACAGAAGCAAAGGTAGCAAGCATGTTCCTAGTGATTGAGAGGAAACAACTGAGCGGTTAGTTTTTGGACAAGTACTCGAGAGTAAATGGATGGGAGAAAATGATGGCGACGAACGAGAATGTAGAAAGTCGAGACGTACACAAAGAAATAGATAATTCCATCTCTCACGAGTCGTTGCATGTGCCGATTAGGCTGCCACTGCTTCGTTGCTTTGTACAATTGAACCGACTGCTTCAAAGTTTGGATGGTAGCGAGAACCAAAAGTGTACCATCAAGAACACATCGCAGGATGTCAGTATACAGGTCAAGCCGGGGTGGAACGTTGCTGAGTGAGAAAGCGCAAAAAGAGAAATCAATGATTTGGACAACTGTGAGAAAATGGTGACAGGAGATGGAGGCCATCTCCGTGAGATTGCAGTCGTGCATATAGTTTAGCTCCAGACATACCTGATACGTTTATATTGGGATTCAAGTCCCTAGTATAATAGATGCCTGCAGAAACAAAGGAAAAAATAGCCTGTGGGACATAGATGAACAGGAGGACCCAAAGGATCCATTTGGATCGATTCCACATCGCATACACCCGCAGGATCATTACCACTGTAACTGGATCATGATCCGGGGAAAGGGATGAGGGGGGTACAGAACTCACAATTACCGGCGTGATAACAAATTTCATACTCCCAGGCAGCTACCACAAGCATGATGGTACAGGCTTCGAAGCACCCATGTCACATACTGAAGTGCAGAGGGCAGTAAATTGATCCACTTACACCTATGGAACTGTTATCAATACAACTTTCAATCAGAATTTAGATGCATACGTCTATCAGAAGATGGTCATCGATGAGACAAGGTATGAAGCAGAAACACTGACTATGACAGGGCCAGGGATGAAGGTACTACTCACTATACATGCATCTGATCAGCGCAGTTAACCTCCGATTTAATTCTGAACATACAGAGGGCCCAAAGACTTGAGCATGGATTAACCATTAACCATGGACTTTGTTGTGCATCATAGCAACCACAGACCTACATGATACAACAAAGACCAAGATAGCGAACCTACAGAGCTGTCAATTTGGAGCACATGCAATGAGGTTCCCCTGAGCCTTAATACGCACCAGGACAAAGATTGTAGAGACCCAGGTCCAGGGTCGGCACTGTGGGACTGTCAGGGGTTTGGTGCTGCTCGATAACTGTTACTTCCTTACCCAAACATAGTCTATCTTTGAATATTATCAACTGACAAATGTGATGTGGACAGTGAAATGACGTACCTCTCTCGAAAAGGTGAGGACTGCAGTGGTAGCATTGCAATGCCCACTTCAGAACAAAAGTAAGGAGTGTGCAAATGAACATCACTCACGATAATCATATACGACGGCAGTTACAACACCAACTGCATTGGTCTAAGATTAACTTGAAACATTGACCAGAGGTAGTGTGAGTGAACGTACGGGATAGATAGTTATACATCTGCCGCGACTGGAGAAGCTCCAAAACAGACTGTAAGTCGGAGGACATTGCAACTTGCAAGTACAGAAGAAGCAGCCGTGTCGCCATCCTCAGAGCAGCTTATCTATCGTTGAAGTCAACACCGCATTTCGAGTGTCATTTGCTCATTCGAGGCATTACGACAGACCGAAAACGCCACAGGGGAACTTTTTTTCGTCATTTGAACACCCCCGATCATCAATACTCCTGGGCATCTGAGAAAGCGTGAATTTACGTTGTTGTTTCAATGCACTTAGCAGTCTTTCTTATCAGCCAAATGACTCTAAGCGACTCCAAAAAGAGTGTATGTACCTGGACATTCTAAATAGGGCACCATAATGGACCATAATGGCTTGCTTGAACTGTGGATGTGCTACGCTCGCATTAAGCCCGAGGTGTTGACGGGTGGCATCACAATATATTCTTGGCTGTCTACTCCTGCCCGTCAATTTGTATCCAGTCCCAACCCATTATTCATGCTGAACTCAACTCGAAGATCAAGGAATTATTTCATTGTAGAATTCCTTGGCCCTGGATACCTGTAAATTTGGGGTAATGGCCACCGTAACCCAGAATTTGGTGATGACGAGAACCCAGCAGTGTCTGGCACTGTCTGCCATCTCAGTAAGGGTGTCGTGGACGTGACGCAGAAAATCACGGTAGTTTTGGGTGGTCATCAAGAAGGCAGAAAGTACTGCCGCCGTGCCTGGCGCTGCACGGCATGAAAATTTCTCGTGATAAGTATTCATTTTCTACTGTTGTCTTCCCCTCTTTCTCCCCATATATCTTTATCTTTATCTCACACGGGACGAGACACACAAGAGATAGCGGGTAACCTACTTCTCATACATGCCCTTATACTTGCTAAGCTAAACACGGCCACCATTTCTTCGTATGAACGACGATCGTTCCCCGGCTTTCTTCCATGTAACCTTTTGGAACATTGAAACCTAATGGGATTTACTAGACGACGTTTTGTACATCTCGGAGGGAGAATCTATATACAGCAGACCACCAAATCCCCGGCGACGATACAACAGACGAGAATGGAACGTACAACGAAAAGAAAGTAAAGGTTTTGTCAGCAAGGACAGAACCAAGAGATTTATCTCGAGACCAAAAAAGAAAGAATCAGACGCGAGATTAGTTGGCAACTTTGCCGAGAGGTGTCTTTGCCATCACACTGATCACCTCGTACAAGACCTACGTCACGGCGCGAGTTAGGTCGGGACGTGGAGGGGGCGGGGGCGCAAGACTCACGTCGGCAGCTGCCATGGTGGTCAACTCGGCGTTCGTATCATATGCAGGAGCAACCTCGACAATGTCAGCAGAGACGATGAAAAGGCCGTCCAGACCACGCAAGATCGTGCGCAGCTCACGCGTCGACCAACCTAGAATATGCATCCATATCAACACCGACGAGCGTGGAAGCGCGATACAATTTCTCTCTCGAAATGAGTGGGAGAAAGGAAATTTTGGACGTACCCCCAGTCTCAGGTGTGCCAGTCGCAGGCGCAAACGCAGGATCGATCGAGTCGATCTGTTCAAAGTGTGGGTTTGCCAAGGCTCCCAACAAGCAAAAGAAAGAACAAAACGACGCACGTCGATCGAAAGGTATACCGGGCGGTTGCCGACGGTCTCCCGAATTTTCTTGATGATGCCATCGGTGCCTGTCAATGAAGTAAATGATAATTAATAAGAGTAAGAATTTTTTTAAATGGTAGTCATTCACGTCATTAGTGGGCAAAGCAGCGTCTCACTCGACCTGAAACTCACCGATCGTATCGATCTCACGCGCCTCTATCCTCTGGAACCCAGAGGCATCATCGTTGGCATAGTCTGCTGGACTCGACAACGTCGTCCGAATTGCACCATGCTAAAATAAACAGATAAACTAGGATCAAAGCATTCGACGGACACCTCGAGAGGAAAAAAAAGAACACGCATGAGAAAGGAAACGAGATACTTGCAATGGAGCTGCCGTTCTTAACGAGACCCTCTCGACTGGCCCAGTAAAAGTAGGTCCCGTGGTTGATGGCGGCTTGGTCCGATGGGGCGCCTCCAAAAACGGATGGTTTCCATGTGTCCAGGTGCGAATCAAAGTGGATGACAGAGATGGGACCGTAGGCAGAGTGGATGGACCTCATGGTGAGATCGGGGACTGTCGATTGGAGAGAGTGGGTGACAACGCTCACCTGAGAAGGGGTAGGACGATCGTATGGTCACCGCCAAGCGTAACAATCCTCGGGTGGTGTTTTCCATCAGCGGAAATGGGAACGAGCGGTTTGCCCGTCAGCGCGTCATTACCGAGAGGAGAGAATGCGGGCCTGTGGAGGAGCTCCTTGTGGCCATCCTCGATCTGTTGGATGGCAAATTTGTTGTCATAGGGCGTGACGGGGATGTCACCACAGTCCACCAGCTTGATGCCCGACAGAAATGGGTTGACATCGAGAGGGACATTGTAGCCTCCACACAACGTCAAACGGCGTGACCCCGCGCGAATACCGGCGGGGCCAAAGCGGGCACCAGGGCGGTATGAAGTCCCAGTGTCCTGTAACAAGCATTGTCAAATCGATGTCGTACGCAGTCGATATTGCTTACGAACGGAGCGCCGATGAAGGCAATATCAAATGCGGCATGCCTGTCTTTTCCGAGACATTGCACCCACGGTAACTTCGCAAACGTAGTGATACCGGAGAACACGGAGTCAGCCGTGACTGTAGTCATTCAGCTTAGAGGTGAAGCCCGTGACAAGGGAACTATGTGAGTCTACCTTCGTTGTCACCTGGGTAGACCGCCTGATAGGGATACTTGACGTATCCGAGAGGCATTTGTTCACCGCGCTCGTGATCATCGTGAGCAATGGCGACACAAGCAAGCGCAGCGGCGACAAGGACAGATAACTGGGCTCGCATCTCGGGCAGACAGTCGGAATGTCAAATGCGATCTGTTTAAGCAATGGGGGAGGATGGCAAGTCTACACTCGTGCTGATGCAGGTCAACGATGGGAGGTAGAGACTAGAGTTCGAGTTGAGATCCAAGGCGAATGCAGCGCAGCTAAAAAGGTTTCGTCTTGGGAAAAAACGTCGTCTCCCCTACCTCATGCCATAGAATGGTCCGAAAGATACGCGCTGTGCGAGATAAGAGGTCGCACCGGATGCACCCTTTTTCAGCCTCGAGGCAAAGGAATTGGAAAAAAATGAGGAGGAATGTCACCCGGCCGAGAGATAACTCACGGAGAGTCGGAGACAAGGTTCACCAGCGGGAACCCGGTGGTCACGCCATGGAAAACTATCCGGAAGAGATGCCAAACAGGTTTACCAGCATCAGCACGATGCGGCCTCGTTTCTTTGAAGTTCCCGTGGCGTAAAGAAATGTCAACAAGAAGGAATTCAATCGTGCGATGACAGATCCCCGCTTATTCGCGTGTTTGCTCCGCGTTATAAGCACAGATAATTTCGATTGGAACAAGGTTGGAACGTTCGCTGTACATACCGCTCTCTTTTTTTCCGTCCCTCTAAGCAAACGATGAGCTTGGACGAAACCTCACCACTTCTTCCGGACGCGCGACACATGCTACAACAAGTCAACAGCGATCATGCTTCTCCGCCAATCCCGACAATTCCCGAAGAGGCAAGAGTGGCCCGTCGCTTCGGCCCGAAACTAATCGCCTCCCTCGTCGTCGACTCCATCCCTGGTACGATCGATCCTGACATGTCTATTCTGCATAAGCATTTGTTAGACGACTCTTTCTCTGTACATCTCGAGGAGAAAATCTATATACAACGAACCACCAAATCATCGGCGACAATACAACAGACGAGGATAGAACATAGTACAACGAAAAGGAAGCAATGGTTTTGCCAGCAAGGACAGAACCGAAAGAATTTATTTCGAGAAAAAAAAAAGAATCACACGGGAGATTAGTTGACAACCTTGCCGAGAGGTGTCTTTGCCATCACGCTGATCACCTCGTACAAGACCTACATCACGGCGCGAGTCAAATTTTTTTCCGGGACGTCAAAGGGGGTGCAAGACTCACGTCGGCAGCCGCCATGGTAGTCAACTCGGCGTTCGTATCGTATGCAGGAGCGACTTCGACAATATCGGCAGAGACGATGAAAAGACCGTCAAGACCACGCAAGATCGTGCGCAGCTCGCGCGTCGACCAACCTAGAATATGTGTCCATATCAATACCAATAAGTGTGGAAGCACAATGAGATTGCTGTCTCGAAAAGAGTGGGATAAAAAAACGGACGCACCACCAGTCTCGGGCGTACCAGTCGCCGGTGCGAACGCAGGGTCGATCGAATCGATCTATTCGAGGAGTGGGTTTGCCAAGGTTCCCAACGGACAAAAAAAGGACGAAAGGACGCACGTCAATCGAAAGGTATACCGGGCGGTCACCGACGGTCTCTCGAATTTTCTTGATAATGCCATCGGTGCCTATTGACGAAATAATAAATAATAAATAAGAATAAGAGCCACCCACGTCGTCAGTGGGCAAGCAGCATCTCACTCGACCTGAAACTCACCGATCGTATCGATCTCACGCGCTTCTATCCTCTGGAACCCAGACGCATCATCGTTCGCATAGTCCGCCGGACCCGACAACGTCGTCCGAATTGCACCATGCTAGAATCAACGAATAAACTAGGATCCAAGCATTCGACGGACACTTCGAGAGGGAAAAAAAAAAGGAAACGAATGAGAAAGGAAACGAGATACTTGCAATGGAACTGCCGTTCTTGATGAGACCCTCTTGACTGGCCCAGTAAAAGTAGGTGCCATGGTTGACGGCGGCTTGATCCGACGGGGCGCCTCCAAATACGGATGGTTTCCACGTGTCGAGGTGCGAGTCAAAGTGAATGACGGAGATGGGACCATAGGCGGAGTGGATGGACCTCATGGTGAAGCCGGGGACCGTCAACAATAAATGAGAGGAGGTGGATGACAACGCTCACCTGAGGAGGGGCAGGACGATCGTATGGTCGCCGCCAAGCGTAACGATCCTCGGGTGGTGTTTTCCATCAGCGGAAATGGGAACGAGTGGTTTGCCCGTCAACGCATCATTACCGAGAGGAGAGAATGCGGGCCTGTGGAGGAGCTCCTTGTGGCCATCCTCGATCTGTTGGATGGCGAAATTGTTGTCATAGGGCGTGACGGGGATGTCGCCGCAGTCCACGAGCTTGATGCCCGACAGAAATGGGTTGACATCGAGGGGGACGTTGTAGCCTCCATACAACGTCAAACGGCGTGACCCCGCGCGAATA
>JBBPQV010001446.1:0-10209 GCA_038092675.1 Boletus rufocinnamomeus
TGTCTGGCGACAGCGCTGGGGGCCACCTGGCCTTTGCGCTCGTCCGGTACCTCACTCAAGAAGCAATTCCCACCCTCCCCCCTCCAGGTGCAGCTGTCTTGCTCTCGCCGACCGGCGACTGGGGATGCACGCATGATGCGAATCCTGGCTCCTCTATGACACGTAACGCACGCTCCGACGTCGTCCAGGTGATTCTCCAAAGTGGATACACGGCTCGCGCTCTCAGCGGCTCTTTACCCGAGGGCAGCGCAACCACTAACTCTTGGATCTCGCCATCGTCTCTCCACATCGACACTCACGGTCTTTTCATTAACTTTCCTCCGACGCTCATTATCGCTGGCGAAGCTGAGCAGACGCTGGATCCCATCAAAACCCTCTATGACCGGTTGCAGACCGACAATGATGCAGATAGGATCAAATATTCAGAGTACTCCGGTGCATCGCACGACTTCATCATGGCGGAATACCACGAGCCTGAAAAGACAGAGGGCGCGAAAGAAGTGGCACATTGGTTAGGTACGGTGTATGCAAAACAATGAGCACAGCTAGAACCCTTCGTAGCCGTTTGTTGCTTGTTAATATGTTGTTTTCCATCACATTTTCCTGGCCTGATTGTGTTTGGTATAAAGTTTCTTAGATATTTAGCTGATATATTTAACTATTACTTGCTGTTGAGCTCTACTGGGTCCTCATTTCTCTAGCAACCGAAACGTGCACGTGTGTTGCTCTTCGTCATCCTCAATCCGGTTACCCTTAACTTGGAAATCGCGGGGCTGTCGACGTAGAGCCCTACCATGACGGTGGTCGCACCCGCAAAAAGGCCAACCAATTCAACGACACACCGTAGCCAGATACCGATTCTCCGTCGGACGGCTGGCATTGAACGACGCAACTGCGTGGCGTATCCACCCGGGATGGACAGCGATCGCCAGAGTGAGCGAGACATCGAGGGAAATATCCAATGCGCTCCCGGGTAAGCCAGGGTGAGAGACAATCGAGTCATATAAGTTAATACCCGGGTCTGTGGTGTATACAATAGTCGCCGCGTATGGTGCCGCTGGTAAGGGGTTTATCGGTGGCCCACATATGTCAACTGATGTGCCCCACCCATGGGCCTCCATTAAGATCTGTGTGAGATCTCAGTGAAACACGAGATACATCTGCTTACGGGACGTATGACAATTTTCCAACTGTGATTGAAGACGATGTAGAGACGCTAGATCTTACCAATCATAGACGTAAGTGCGAGTGGGAGTACTGTAGACATGTTGTACTTACCAAAGTGATATCCCAGTGGATCAAGACCTGTATAATTCGATTGGTTTTGTCTCACTTGACGAACGGCAAATCAACATACTAAGGCAACATAAGCATACCCTTGAAAATGCTCGGCGAGGAGGTAGTTTGGCACACTAACCAGGACATACACGAACGCTTCTAGAAGTTGCTGAAGAGATGCTGCAATGTGGACAGTACATAAAATGAGAGGACGGGTGGAGGTTAGGATTAAAAACCCCGAAAGAATGAGTATTATCATGCTACCCGGGTTGCACGGGATGAGACTCACCAATGACGGGAGATGGTTTTTCCTCGCATAGGAGGACGAACATTTACAACCGTATACTATACAGCTACAGTTCCCTTCCTTCAATACGGCCAGATTGCATGGCCTGAAGGAGAATTTACTTGAAACCTACCAAATTTTCAGTCGTGTTCGTGAAGTTGATTTCGGTGGTACACACCAATACATCATGCTCTCCACCCATGTCCCCATAATGGATATCCCGCTCATTGGGGGGATCGTAACATTGGAAGTGGCTATCTTGTGAAAATCAATGAGCCATTCACGTCAGGGTATCACGCACATATCGTGGAATGAACTATTTTCTTATTACTTTGGGAATGCGTGTAATTGCAACTCGGGGACCCACTCGGGGAGTGCCCCTCGCGTGAGCTCGTCCGGGTAGGCAATACGTCGGTCTAGCTGTCGGACGAGTGGTGACAATGACAGACAGGAGTTGCGCGGCCCTGGTCCCATTTCTACTACCATCAACTCGTCTTCTTCATACAATCGATGGTTCCAGCTGTGTCAGGAGCTCGAGACGAGCCATGTCTTGGCCAGCCTTTGATTTAAAACAGATCTGCACACCCAGGTTGCAAACTTTGTGCTTTCAGGCGGCTAACATTTTGGTCCGCCGTTCGCCGTTGTTGTGGTTTGTCAGCGCGTACAGATTGTCCTCCGGCCGGAAGAGATCGGTGTTCTCGCGTTACTGTTGAACGTTGGGCGATGCGAAGTGGGTAAGAGCTGGTTCCCGAAAACGCTGTTGAACCCACTTCAGCCAGTAAACCCGACGTAGGGGACACGGCAGGTGTCACTCACATGATACTAGATAATCCCTGTCACTCCTCTTTGGTATGCCCCAGCTCGAGCCCGATATGCCTCTTTCGCATGCTTCGGGAACATAGCTCTCGAGGGATAGTTACATATCGTTGCTTAGTTCCAAGTAAACGACATTCGGGGCGAGAACCCTGTCATATTGCTCCGGCGATCTGATGTTGACGCTAGATTCCAAAGACAGTCTGGATCCGACTACTAGCAAGAGACTTTTGATGAATCTTGTACAATGTTGTTCAATTGTTGTTGAGTTGATCTGAAGACTGCATGGGTGCGAGAGTAATAGGAGGGATTACAAATGTGTACGCAGCAGCGCGAGGTTCGCGCTTTGGCTCAGACAACACGCGTCGTGATCATCAGACATGACCTCCGCAACCGCTGCTGCTGTAGAAATATCCATTCTTTCCACTCAGAGCACTTCTGACACTGTGTTTAGCTTCGGCAGTTCACGTTCTTCGACATCGAGCCCGTCAAGGATGTGCACGACCCAGCGTACCCACCTGACCTGTTCAAGGTGCAGTCAGGCTCCAACTTGTCATTCTCTTTTGTTGACTTATGAACGTTAGAATGCCCCAGAAATATCTACAGTGATATTTTCTTCTCATGGCTTGGTCGTCGCAGACATCCATGGAAGTGTCCATCTTCTTAACCAGGCCTTCGTTTCTGTAGCGAGCTGGATCGCGCATGTTAGTGGAAGGGTCACTCATATGGTGGAGGAGATGGGTATTCTGATCTCTATCGGGGTATGTGGCCGTGTTCCTCAGTATCCATTCCATCCTTGACTCGCAGGTGTGCCAAGGACGAAGATGGCGTGCGCTCGTCTATTCTGAAAATATGGGATCTGGGAAAGATAGATAAGAGGACAGGTGCACCTGTCCTCCTCCGCACTGCCAAAGTGCAGCCAGCCGGGAAACCCCATCCTGTATGTTCTGTTCTGGTTGCATCCCTCGCGCAGACTCACATTCCAAGTATAGGTCACCACTCTTGCGTTAACCTCCACCCTTTCTTTCCTTTCCGTCGGTCTCGCAGATGGCACCGTTCTTCTGTATCGTCATTTGGACCAATCCCTGTCATCAACGTCCTCATCTGCTTCCATCCCCAAACCTCGAGTTATTCACGAAATTGCGACTGAACCAGTGACGTTTTTGGCATTCACTACTGCACCTGCATCGGTTTCTATGGATCCATTGTCATCGCCTACTGTCGTGGATCCTTCGAACTCCAGCTCTGCTCCCACTTCGAATTCTCCTCCGACGCTTTCGCTCGTCATCGTTACTACCTCTGCTACTTATGTCTATCCAATTCTGCCAAAGCTTTCTAGCCCTACAGCTGTCCTTGTTGACGAGATCGGGGCAGGTTTACGTTGTGCTTGTGTCGACTGGAAAGCACGTTGGGTTGCGTTGGGTAGAGACGAAGCAGTGGTTGGCGTGGGCAGCGGTGGAAGGTTAGGTGTGGTTAGCTACGAAGGTTAGTACAACACCGTCCTCTTGGGGGCATTCTTGGATTTGAA
Organism: Boletus rufocinnamomeus; assembly: GCA_038092675.1. Classification (NCBI taxonomy): domain Eukaryota; kingdom Fungi; phylum Basidiomycota; class Agaricomycetes; order Boletales; family Boletaceae; genus Boletus; species Boletus rufocinnamomeus. The sequence goes on from JBBPQV010001446.1 coordinate 3,906, forward strand.
CGGTGCATCTGATCGAGTTTCACAGGGCGCAAGTCTTCCTTGTACACTCATCTGAATTATGTGGTCGTGGTTCTCCCTGCGTTAACGCCTACTTCCACGATGCTTCCCTCGAACGCCACGACGAAAACTCCTGGCCCGCGACAACGGAAGCTCACTACGGATGCCTCCTCGCTGTCAAACGTTCTTTCCTCGAATTCTGCCAATGGTGTCACTGACCTAGACGCCGCACGGGTTGTGCTCATCGACATGGAGAACAAGATGATCGCATATGTCGGGGTATTTGAGCGTGGTGTCCGGGACGTCGTGTCCGCATGGGGGTCTGTGTACGTCTTGGGAAATGATGGAGCGGTTAGTGTCTTTTAATTGCATGCTGGCCTTACCATCAACTGGACGTTACCCACATAGGTGACTCGTTTGGCTGAGAAGCCGACCGGCACGAAGCTCGCGCTGTTGTACGAGAAACACCTCTACTCTCTCGCGCTGTCGTTTGCGTACACACAGCATCTGGACACGACAGATGTGCATCGGCATCACGGCGATTATCTATACGAAAAGGGCGATTACGAAGGTGCGATGAAGGAGTATTTGCAGACGATCGGTGGTATTAGGGGAAGTTATGTCGTACGCAAGGTATGCCCCTCATGGTCATGATTATATTTCGTCTCTTGCTTGCATGTTACACTAGCATATACTGATCTACGCATAGTTCCTCACAGCCAATCTGACCCCGCTCTTGATGCTCTACCTGCAAGAACTGCATACACACGGGCTCGCGAATGCAGAGCATACGACCTTGCTCCTTAATACCTACGCAAAGGTGGGAGATGTCGCCAAAGTGGATGCGTTTGTTCGCAGTGAGGGAAGGATTGTCGGAACTGTCGCGTTCGATGGCAAAGCAGTCCCCGGGGAAGGAACGACCCGAGAACCTCCATTTGATCTTGATACGGCGATTCGTGTATGTCGACAAGCGGGGTTCTTTGATCAGGCTGCGTACCTTGCGAAGAGGTGGGGGAGACACGAGGATTATCTGAGGGTCGTCGTGGAAGATATTGGTGCTGGAAGTGGGGATGTGAAGTCGACAGAGAAAGCGGACAAAGGAAAGATAGAAAATGGATACAGGGAAGCAATCAGTTATTTGAGAGAAGTGGGCGGAGCCGGCGTAAGTTTTTGTCTCTCATTCATCCCTCGGGTGACAATCGATTGACGTTGGATTTGGTATCCGGAATATCTGATAGGCGGAGTCAAACCTCGCTCGTTATTGCCGTGCACTTCTGGACAACCTTCCGAACGAAACCACACAATTACTCATTGATTTGTGTACCATTTCTGGACCTCTCCCACCTTCGGAAAGCCCTCACTCCCCAGCACAGGGAGCATCACCACCTTCGTATCTGGCTCTACTGGCCCTATCAAGAGCACCCGCGGTACCTCCTACGTTGACGGGCGGTGACGGAGCCAGGAAGAAGGTGGAGGACAAAGAAGGAGAAGAGGATCTGATGACCGCATTGGCTAGTGGACCTAGTGCTCAATCTCTTGCGCCCCAAGGACGGTCTACGAGTGGCCCAGGGACGCAGACGCCACCTAGACGTCCATCCCCAACGCTCTTCTTTGCCCATTTCGTGGACCACCCCGGGTGTTTTACGACTTTCCTCGAGACGGTGGCACAACGGCGATGGGGGCAGACACTGGATAGTGTCGGTGGTTCGGAGCCTGGCGCCGTTGCTACTGGTGCAGGCGAGGATGGAGAAGCGGAGAAGCGGGACCAGGCTGCAGTATGGAATACACTGCTGGAGCTCTATCTCGACGAGGGCGTTGAGGGGGACCAACATACCTCATGCGAGCACCACAAAGCCCTCCGACTCCTCCATTCTACCCACCTTCCATACGATCTCACCCATGCGTTGGTTCTTTGCTCGAGCCACCAGTATACACCCGGGCTGATTCTTCTATGGGAGAAGATGGGTATGTATGAGGACGTATTGCGATTCTGGATGGAAGAGCACAACTCGGGCAGCACATCTACGATGGGTTTCGCCGAATGCTCGCCGCCATCGGCACAGGTTATTTCAGCTTTGCGCAAGTATGGCCCTGATAATCCCCACCTCTACCCGCTCGTCTTGCGGTTCCTCACTTCGACGCCTGCGCTTCTTACCTCACACCAAGCGGATCTTGAATCCCTCCTGGAACATATTGAGAGCGAGAAGATAATGTCGCCTCTGTCTGTCGTGCAGGTTCTCAGTCGGAATGAGGTAGCAAGTGTCGGACTTGTGAAAGGTTGGCTGATGAGGCGGATCAAGGATGGCGTGGAGGAGATCGCGACAGTGTGTTTCCCTTTGTTTTACACCTTGTGTTGATGAGATAACGACACGCTCTCACAGGATCAACAGCTCATCTCTTCATACCGCTCAGAGACTAGGGCGAAATTGAAGCAAGTCGAGGATCTCGAGGACACGGAACATCCGAGAGTATTCCACGTCACGCGGTGCTCGCAGTGTAACGGTCAGCTCGATCTTCCGAGCATACACTTTATGTGCAATCATAGCTATCATCAACGGTATGTCTGACTGATTTTTCTTCTCTCGACGATGTGCGGTTCTGATAGATCACCGAACGTAGATGTCTCTTCGAGAATGAGACTGCTTGCCCTCTGTGTACCCGTCAACACGGCGTTATCCAGGAGATCAGGCGGAATAATGAACGGCTGGCGGACCAGCACGATCTGTTCCTTTCCGAGGTCAAGGAGTCTGGCTTTAGGGCTGTTGCAAGTGGATTTGGGAAGGGATGGCTGGGTATTGGCGGGAACGTGGCGATTTCCGGGTGAATCATTTCTGCGGGAATGCGAGGACAGCCTTACCTGTACTGTGCTGTTGTGCAGGTCAGATTACTATATCATAGTTCACATAGTTACAATCCTGCCAAGGTTCGTAACATTCAGAGAAACGAACTACACATGTATTTCGAAGCACATGAAGAATAAGCACATCACGGATACAAACCTATTCGCGTTTGCGCTTCAGATTCGGCTTCGACTTCTGTCCCGGTACCGCGCACAAAGGACCGCGTTCGAGCGATATGTGTTCCGGTGTATCGAATTCGATCCCGAGGTCTTCGGCAAGCGTGTTAGCGTCCTGAGGCGGCAGAGCTTCCGTCGCGAGCTGCCAAAAGCTAGAGGCAATAACGGTCAACGTGCACCTACGAGAAAGCGTAGAGGATAGGTATATGCGGACTGACGAGGTGAATACTTTCTTGCGACGGCTCCATTCGGGTCGCCATTTGGTCCACTCGGTGTCGAGTTGTGCGAGGTCGTCCGATGATATGAGAGGCACGCCGCTACGTAGCGGAGCAAGCCCCTCTGACAAACGGGCAATCTAGTGCAATAGATGATATCAAAGACGATCTATGTGGACGGGTCTTACTGTCTTGTTTGCTTCTTCCAGCTGAGTCTCGAGTTCGCCATCCGTAGGCGCGCTTTTGAGCTTGTTGAGTTCTGATAGGTGTCAGAACGGAATAGGCATGATCACAGCGTTTTTGAAACCTAATTGCAAGTTCTTTACTTCGGCGGCGGCAGTGTTGTTCGCCTCCTCAATTGCTTTGCATTCCGTTTCTAGAGCGGCCAATTCGTCTGCGCCAAGGGTGTCGATGTCGTTCTGATTCGCAACGTAAAAGTTAGTCTTCCCTACATAAATTAGTTCCAGCGTGCTAGGTATCATCGCTTCAAAGCGCATATACCGTATGTTTTCTGCACGATCAAGCCTTTCTCGGCGAGCGAAACGAGGATCTTGGCCGTCGTTGCTTTCTGGACTGCGCCCTTCAAGTTGGCTGAAATGTCGACGGCACCGAACGGCCTGTTCATCTGTTAAACATGTAACGGTAATATCAAGACGCATATAGGCACAAAGTCTTGCCGCGCTTACCCTTTTCATGTACTGCAAAATGGCGTCTTCGGCTGCGAGTGAGGTGAGTACATCTTGTTAGATTCGGCCAAGTAGATTATATACATACCCTCTTGTCCTTTCAGAACTTTGACGTCGTTCTTGGCTTTCGTTGCCATGATTCTGTATGTTAGCTAGTCTCCCGTAGGCAGACCAAAGAGTCAAAGGAAGATAGTCGTCTAATGAGACTCGTGACTCGTTAGTCGTGACTGATTTTAATCACGTGATGAAATATTATCATGTGACACAGGGGCATTTGCGGGAATGTGCACGGCCCGGCTCTGGCAAGATTGAAGCCACAATCACGGCGACTCTCGCAAGTTGTAACGATTCATGCCACCAACAACACTCCCTCCTCAACTTCCAACCCAACTTCTTGAACTCTCGCCTGATATCCGCAATGCATATCCCATCATCTTGAGATTCGAAGAATCTGCCCGAACCCATTCGGATTCTAAGACAAGATCAACATTATCATTGATCTACGCCAGAATCCTGGGGTACTTGTTGCTGTATGGGCCTTCAGACGAAGCACGGAAAACTGTCGCCAAAGAAGTAGTGTCTTGTGCGACCAAGGATGCGTTAGAAGATACCGGAAAGTTGTACTTTGACCACTATATTCGCGCCTGTAAGCTTTTCCTGTTCCACGTTGGTCGTCATTCTAAAGATAATTTAACAGTCAAAAAGGTCAAAGGTCGTACACCTGTCCAATCCTCCCACTCTTCGCGGCACTCTTTCGATGACGTACGGCAGCTGAAAGGTAAGACGTTAAAACAGCCTCCACAGGACCATTCAGTTGCGAAACGGCGTGTAAGTCACTCATCTTGTCACCTTCACCAATCGACAATCTTCCTCCTCTTTCCAAGGCCCTGGCCCGTGACAGGTACCGTTGCGTCGTTACGGGACGTTATGATGACGCCTCAGTGGAATTAAGGCCGAACCTTGAAGAAATGGCCCTTGCCGACGGGAGCACTGTAACGCAGTGCGCACACATCTTCGATGCATCTACCAATGGAAAGCTCGGTGGTCAGGGTAGCGACAAGGTACACTGTTCCACTTTGTTTGGCATGTATCCTTACTATCGGCGCAGACACATTACGCTGCATCCGTGTGGATCATGGATCAGTTTGGCTATAAGGATATTGCTGAAAAACTAAACGGCAAAGGTATACATCACCTCGAAAATATCTTAACATTAGATATGGTTGTACACCATCATTTCGACAATCTGAAACTCTGGTTTGAGCCTACAGTAGGTATTCTATTAAGTATTCTATGTAAAACACATCTGACAGTTTCAGGACGAGCTACATGTATACAGAGTCGCGGCGCGACGTCCGATGTACCTCAGTGGATGCAGGACGCTTGTGAAGTTTACAACTGAGGATCCTGAAAACTTACCCCTTCCATCACCAGAGTACCTCAAAATCCATGCTGCATGTGCCAAGATCGCTCATATGTCGGGAGCTGGCGAGTATATAGACCAGATCTTAAGGGAGCTTGAAGATACCGAAGTTCTCTCCGAAGATGGTGCTTCTGCAGAGCTACTGGAACATCTTCTCACTCCTTTCAGTCAGGAAATTTCGGTCCACTGATGTCAGTTCTTTCATCTTTTTCCTCGTGAATTATCAATTATTATGAATACTACGCTATTTCCTTGTTACAATTCCATAAGATGCATGGCACGGTAGTTTTCCAAATTACCCTGTACTACATTGCAAACCTGCCGATTCACCGTGGGCTCGATTCAACGGTCGATTCTGAAGTCGATCCTGGACCCCCAGTCTGACTCAATCTCACGCACACAAAAGCTTGCACTCGGTCCACTTGATTTGTCTTTGAAAAGATCACTCTGTAGGCAGGGGGGCGGGGCGGCCTAGGTACAGTAATTCATATTTTTTTCTGTAATTCTATAGGATGTCAGGTGCCAGTACTCAGCACCGGCAAGCTGGTGTGCCCGTGCTCCCTACATTCCCCAACCATATGCTCGTCTTTCTGCGCTGCAAAGACTCTGGACCAGAATTGGATTGATCGTCCCAGCCATTACACATAGGTACATTCTTTCTTGACACATCCCCTAGGCACATTGCCGGGTCATTCTTAATGGCGCTGCAAAAGCCTCATCCGACGCGAGGAAATTCATACATTTGGGATGTGAGATGTGGTGGACTCGGTACTTTTACTTCAATTGATTTCGTGAATCACCCCAGTGTGATCAACCGCCACTCCCTGTTCTCCACCCGAAGCCAGGTTGCTTCTTTAACATCTGTTATTCCCACTCGGTATGCTACACCATCTCTCCACTCAACAGCTAAAAGAACCAACAGCCCAGGGCCGCGCGCTGCCACAACGATGAAGTCCTGATGTGCGAT